>JUFY01022374.1:0-73088 GCA_001855655.1 Leptopilina clavipes
AGTTAATTACCTTAATGATTCCAACTTTTTTTTACTATATACAAAGAACAAAACCTTTGGTGTGTTTTGTAGTCAGGGTACATATATTGACAATAATTATTAATAAACAATAAGAAATGTGAAAAAAGTATTTTTTTTCTTCCTCATTGCTTTGTTACCGTATTCAGAGCAGCTATTGAGAAGAACAGTGATATTTAGCATGCCAAATTCAAATTGTCGAGGAATAAAAGTTACATAGGGTAAATTTTACCCTACCTTACGCTCGCCGGGTTAAAAAAATATTCATAAAAATATTTTTTTTCATTAAAAAAATATTCATAAAAAAATTTTTTTAAATATTTGATTTATTTGAAAAAAAATTAAAAATTTTAAAAAAGTAATAATATATGAAATGAAAGCAGATGAATAGGAGAAATAAAAAGAGAAGCAGTTATATGAAAAGCAAAAAAACTTGAAGAGTTTTTGGAAGTTCATTATGTTGTTGACGGCTTTCTGTTCTTTTCTACATTTATATGACACGTTTAATCATAAATAATGGAAACAGTCACAATATTGTCAACTTGGTTTAAGGAACAAAAAAAAATTTGCATTATACGTGAGATATTGTTGGCTACTGGTCATTAATCACACATCTCGGAGCTTTGTTAGCAAAATCACCGACTTTCTGGCTGACCATACGTGTTTGTAACTACTGCGATAATATGCACACAAGGCAAACTTTTTTTCACTTATTAAAAAAAAAAATTCTCTATTATTTTTTCAAATTGTAAATTTTAAAATTTGCAGCAAATTCAATCATTAATCCAATTTCAATTTAATTATATAATTATTTTCTTTTTGTTCCTTTTTCAAATAAATGTCGACTTTCCAAAAATTTAATATTTATAGATTAAAATTTAACGACGTAAATAAAATTGATTTTTCTCATTTTTTAGATCTAATTGGAAATAATTAATTTCATGGCTAAAAAATAGTTTGCAAATTTTTTTGAGCAGAGAAAAGCGAATTAAAAAATTCAAACTCTCACCGTCACTTCAATGGCATTATAATCATAACCAAAATTTTGCGAATTGCCAAATTGGTTTGATGGAAGATATTGAGCCGAAGGCACTTTTGCAATTGGTGGCGTCAAAGCAGGTACAGAAGCTGATGAAAAGGATTTTCCAAAGGTTCTTTGACCCTGGCCAAAGCGATTGATGATGCGATCACCCGGTAGGTAGACGTTTGAAGGTGCATCAACTCCATGAGTCAAACTTTGGGTTCGAATTGAGGTGGAAGAAAAGGGAATCATTGTCGCGGAAAATGGAGAGGTTGTTTGTCGATTAGCTGGCAGGTAATTTGCAGATGGAAGAGTTGGAATGACGACGCTTTGACGACTGGGAAGATAAGTGGATGCTGGAGGAAGAGATGGAGCAGAACTTTGTCGCTCCAATGGTGGCAAATACTGACTCGTTCCAATGAAATTTTGAGAATTTGTGTACTGATTAGCCGGCAAATATTGAGACGATGGAACCACAATCGGAGGTCGCAGATCATTTGGCGGTAAATAACGAGATGAGAGTGATGAACCTGGTGATTGATAACCAACAGGCTCCAAACTCGCCACAGCCAAACTTACCAGCGACAAAATGATGAGGACCTGTAATTTAAATTTTATTGTCAAACACTATTTTCCACAGTACTTTTTTTGCACACAAGAAATTCGGAATTTATAAATAATTTTTTTGTAAATTGTAAATTTTGTAAATTTTGTAAATTTCAAATTTTGAGGATAGAAATTGTCTCAAATGGAAACAAAACTAAAATGGGAAATAATTGAGTGCAAGAAAAGTGTGGAAAATCACGAACTAGATTGAAAACTAAGGCACGTATCCAGAATGAAATTCCGAAAGAACTGGTGTTTTGCAGATATATTCTCACCTTCATGTTTCTTTCGCGGATAGACAAAAAGATTTGATTGCACGCACGTGGTTCCTTCCTTTTATAGAAGGTAGAAGAAGGTCTTTGGACGTACGCACGCCGCGAAAAAGAGAATGCTCCCCATCCTACCAACTGACGCACTTGAGTCATTATTCATCTTGTATATAGATGAGCGATGAACGCATCAGCAAAAAGGTATAATAGATTATTTCGCAATACGAACTGTAACATCGAGAGCAAGGCCAAGAAATGGTAAGACAACCCGAAAAGTCTAGGTCGTCTGGTCTAATCATTTTTGTGATGAATCCTGGATTGTCCCTCCCTCTCCCTCTTTCGATCATCATTATCATCATCATCCTTGATACCATAATAAATTTACTTCAAGGCCTTTCGCGATCCCATCGATCTAACTTCCTGGCCTATCAACTCCTCAAGTGCTTTCCACGCTAATTAGGCACGTTTCTTCTTCTTGGTATTGCAATTTTTTCTCAGGGGAAGCAAGGTTGGAGAAAAAAAAATGCAGAAAATCGTAGGCGCAGGTCAAAGGAGCTTTATTGACCTTTGAAATTATTTTTTTATACACATTTCTACAAGTGTGGAACCTTTTATCGAAGTGCTTCTTCCAAATAAATTTACGCAATATTATTTACATAATTCATATATAGTTAGCAACATCATTCCGTAGATGATGTGCGGATATGCTATGCTCGTTAGCAGGAATTAAAATGTCTGAGATGCAAACCTCGATTTGAACGGATTACGAAAAAGAAAGTCAGTGGGAAACATATATATATGTAACTCTAAAAATTCATATTTTTTGGTAGCATTGTTTTGCTGAAATATGATATCACTGTAATTAAATTAAATTTACTTTAGAAAAAAATTAAACATGTACACAATTTTCAAACATTTCTATGGCGCTATAAAAATTTTTCATTTTTCGAACTTTTAATTCTTGAATATTTTAAAAGAACATGGAAACTTTTTTTTTTAATTGCCAAAGCTAACTCTCCAATAATAAGTTGCTCAACTTTAAAATAAAGTTTAGGGAAACATTTTATGTTTTTGAAGAGTTACTTTACAATTTTATTTTATTGTAATTAAAAATTTTCCTCTCAATGAGAATAAAAAAGTTTTATATCAAATTGGGGGTCTTGGATAAAGAATCTGCAGAAGAAAATACCTATTTCCATTTTCCGCCAGAAACAAAGTTCTCATATTGTAAAGTTTTCAAACTATGTAATATTAATAAAGATTCAATTCAAAGAAAATTTTCCTAATTCTTCAATTATTAGTTTTCGTAATTTTGCAACTATACAGCTAGTTACAATTTTTTATTAAAAAAAAATTAATATCACAGAACAAACGATAAATAGATAAATATGGAAAATATTCTTAAATAGAAATCAAGATTTTATCCTTAAATTTAAAATATCGTTTTTTCAATGTATGATAATAATTTTACGTAATTTAAAAATTAATGATTTAATAATTACACTAAAAGCCATATTCTAAATTTTTTAAAATATTTAATAAATATTTTTAAATACAAATCAAGATTTATACTTAAATTAAGAATACCGTTTCTTTGGTAATAAAATCAATTATTATTGTTGTTAACTGTTATAAAGTATATTCAGTAAATAGATAAATTATTCTCGAATGTCAGAATAATTGTAAAATATCCTTCATTAAAAGAACCGCAAAGTAATTCATAATGTTTGTGTATTATATGAGAGAGCATGAGAATTATTTCACGAAATTACTCAAATATATGAATTTTATAGCCCAGGAGAATATTTAAGCAATCATTATCATGAGTAAAACACTCAGTTTATATTATTTCGAGAACAGCGAGGATTAATTACAATGGTATACTTCCGTTATTTCTTCCAGTGTTAAAAAAAACCACTACTGTTCATAAAATAACATTTCATAAATAAAAAGTAAACTTTTTGCACTGTAACGTTTTATTCAATTCTAATAATCGATTACATTGTCAAAAAATATTTACTTGAAACAAATAATTTTTTAGAATAAATAAAAATACACCATGAAAATCAAATAATTTATTTTAAAATCATAAAAATTCTTTGCCAAGGAAAAATATTTATTTTAAAATTAAGTAATCGATTAATATTTCCATTGAATAATTTTTTTTCAATTTAAAGAAAAGCTTTTTCCCTTTATTAAAAAGCTCTACTTTATCACGAAAACAATTTGTTTTTTTCTAATAAGAAAAGAATGCTCACTGATGATACCATAAACTCTTAACTTATGAAAAAAATACTTTAGAGCTTGAAGCATAAAAGATTGCAACTTCTCGTAAAACCATTTTCTCATTTTTTTCTCCCCCTCAACAAAAAAGAAATATTTTGTTATGCATATTGTATTTACGTATATAAAAGACAAATGGAACAGTGGGGAATATTAGAAAAAAGAAAATGTATCTTTCTGACAATTTTTTGTTTTTATTCAAAGAAAAGATGCAAAAACAAAAATAAATTAACGATGAGTGTTACATTTCAATTTAGTTTTTATATTTTCGTATCTAATAGGGTCCATTTTCATTGTCCCTGTTATTCTTGAATCTATCTCCAACCTCTTCGTAGGAGATTTTTGGTTTGAAACCCTCAGCATCGGCCAAATATTCGACGATCTGCTTGCGACCATCAGGCAAGAGCACACTATAAACTCCATACGACTTCTCATCTTGATGCTCCTCTTTGTGGCTGAACTCATTTCCATAGTGGTCATTTACTTGATACTCAAAGTTGTAATTTATCGGTTCCTAAAATACAAAACAAAATTTTATTTTCTTCCTCATCATTTTACGTTTCAATGAAAAATGAATGCAAATGGAAACTTAAAATGAGCTACAAATTTGTTATTTTTTCACCCAATTCTTTTTTGAAAGCATCCTCTGTCATAATTTCAAAGACAAGAAATCTTATAATAAATCAAACTGAATTGGCTTTTGTTTTTTGCATTAATAAGAAACTGCAGAGTTGATCCCTTTATTTTCCGTTTCAAAGTTAATTGAATGATGCAACAGGGATCTTTGAAGGCAAGTTAATTAAATTAAGACAAAGGACAGTTGGTCTTTAAAAGAGCAACGCTGATAAATTCAAGTAAAATTTTCAATGCGAAAATATCAGATAATATTTGTTTGTAAAAGCGGGTTTAAATTTCACTGAAGAAATGAATAAAAGCAAAATTAATGAAACGATTTTAACTTAATGGATACAATGGATGAAAACTCACCGACTCCTCGGGAGTTTGGTAGTCATTTTCGTTCGAATAGCCTTTAGTTGTTGAAATATATCGGGAGGAGGGAATTTCCGTGGCCATTTTGCTCAATTCTATTGAGGGAACTCCATAGGACGAGGATGGAAAGTTGATGGAACTTGAGGGAGCAGTTGAATAAGATGAGGACGAGGGTTTTGATTGGGAAGATGCAGAAGAGTAAATTGTTGATGGAGAGAGAGGAGTATAAGATTTTGAAGAAGAGGATGGCGAGGAGAAGGATGTAGGAGAAGAGAAAGATGATGGAGCAGAGTAAGAAGATGTTGGAGCAGAGTAAGAAGATGTTGGAGCAGAGTAAGAAGATGTTGGAGCAGAGTAAGAAGATGACGGAGCAGAGTAAGATGATGGAGCAGAGTAAGAAGATGATGGAGCAGAGTAAGAAGATGACGGAGCAGAGTAAGATGATGGAGCAGAGTAAGAAGTCACAGGAGAAGAATAAGAAGTCGAAGGAGAAGAAGCTAAAGGAAGAGCTTGATAATTCAAAGCATCGGAAGATGACGAGGGTTGATAAAAATTGGAAGAGGAGGACGAGGAAGGAGACGGGAAAGAATTCTTAGATGAGAACGAAGTCGTATAAGTTGAAAAGGAAGATGAATCCGGTTTGTAGTGAACAGAAGTGGTACGATCGTTAACAGGAGGTAAGTATTCTCTGGCAGCTGTTTGAATCAAATTATCCCGCTGGGAATTGAAGGGTGGAAGATACCGAGTGTCAGGATTTTGCTGAGAAGGCAATGCACGATAATCATTCAAGGAATCAGAACTTCCACTATTTTGCCTGTTAGCAGGAAGGTAACGAGTTGCAGGAGGTTGATAATTTGCTGGTTCCAAACTTGCAAGAGTGCCTGCCACTAGGCAAAGTACCACGAAGACCTAAAAATTAATTTCAAAATTTAATCAAAAAGAAGCAAATCAAAAGCAACTCTAAAGGATTAAAATCACCAGTAAATTAAAAATAAACCAAAAAATCAATTAACCGTTATAATATATTATAATTATATTTACTTCCAATTAGTAGATAGAATTTACTTACCTTCATGTTGATCAGAAAAGAGTTGATGAAGTTGTGATGCTGATGATCCTCACAGCGATAACTTTTATACCGAAAATATTAACCCCACCAATATTAAAAATTCTCTTTCCGCATATAATAGATTTGCGCAATAGTGGCAAAATGTAACAATCAGATCTTCGTTCAAGGCTGGGATGACCACAACCGAATCATCACCACCCCCTCCTCTTACTTTCGTCCAAAAGGATCACATACCTTGAAACAGTGCCTAATTTCATCGATGTAGAAATCAACTGAATGTTTAAAATATTTAACCTTTTTTTTCCCCAATGTTACTAAAGTTGTCAATCCAAAAAGTCATTTATATCATCAATGATTATTTTTTTCCATCACCATTCATATATAACTTCATGTTAATACACTTTCATAAATTTTTCAAACTAATTATACCATTTAATAAAGTTTTGTTAATTAAAGTATTGTATAAGATTAAAATACTTAATTACCCTGAAGTAATGACACGCATGCAATAAGAGAATAAAATTAAGCCGCGCGCGATCTTTTCATTAGCATAAGAATTAACAATCCTTTCTATCGTCCTCGCGATTGACTCACCAACACAAAAATCTATATACACACTTAATCAATCAAACCTTCTCTGCTGTTATAATAACACAGACTAATGGAAATTGCATAAATCGAAATAGTTTTTGTGCAGAGAACTAAAAGAAGAGACTTTTTAAGGTCAATTTCTTTTTTTTATATCTTTAAACAAAAATCTAATCTTTAAAGAACGAGAATGAAATTTTCAGCATAAATCAAGAGGAAACAAACTTAAACTTTTATTAGCCTATTATATAAAAATTTATAACAGTGAATTTTTCGTGACTAAAGTGGATTTTCTTTGGCAAAATTTATAGCATATCTCACGTCGTTTAATAAAAAAATATAAATCTTTTAATATTATTATTAATAATATTATTTATTGTAATATTATTACTCTCTGAATCTGAATTCCTTATAAATAAAAAATTAATTAATTTGAATTAGAGATTCACTTTTTGCTATTAGCCATTTTTGCTAAATTTACATAGTAAACAATTTTTTACTAATTTATTAGTAAATTTTAACTAATTCAAAAGAAAAAAGTCAAATTAGTTAAAATTTTCACTAATTCAGATTTGGAGAGTAAATTATAATTTTTTTTTTATTTATTAAATGGACTGGCGAAATAAACTTTTCATTCCTTTTTTTTTACTAAAAGTGTGGTTGATATTGATTTGGGAATTTCAATTTCTAGGAAAATTTATACAATTATTACAATATTACCTGTTAAACATAGCGAGTAAATTTTTTTTTCCACGTTTTTGCATATATAATGGGAGAAATTATGAAAAGTTTATAAAACGAATTGCTTGAGGATATATTTCTTTTAGAATAAATATATGTAATTTAAGAATTGGTGTACGATAAAGTGTAAGCATGCAAAACGTGCTTGCTTACACGATAACTTATTAACATTCAAGCTTGCAGTGTGTGGACCGCATTAACATATACTGGGGTCAAGATTGCTTCTCTCAACTACCATATGCAAAACTTTTGATCGCGTGATGACACGATCTATGACGTCTCTATTCAAGTAAAGCTCAAATCGACGTCTTCCAGGAATTATTTAATAATACTCAATCTAAAATTGCTTTAAATAATCAAATTATTATAAGCATAATTAAAATAAATTGTATAAAAAAATTATTAAACATAATTTTTCCAATAATATTATTTTTCAATAATATTAATTAGAAAATTAATATTATTTCAAATATTAATAATTATCATCAATGAAGAAACAAATCGAAAACAATTTTTTCGAAACTGTCGAAAATGATTTGTGGAAATTATTTTTGCATGAAGTTCCGTATTGTTAAATATCAACAATTATTCAAGATTATCCTTCGGAGAGAGGAAATAAATTTCTCTATATTTCAGGATGTTGTTATCTTTTTTGGAAAATTGATAAAGTTCAATTTTTTTGTAAATACACTTAATAACATTATTTATTATACTGGAGAAATCGAAACGATTATTATCGATGGTGAATAAATAATTTTCAGGAAACAATACAATTGCATATATGGTTTATATTTTAATTGTGAATAACAATCCTCGGAGAGTGGTCGAATCGACATTTTCGACAGATCGTCCACGATGCACTCAAATCACCTACACGGCAATACGAAAGCAATCCATTTACATAATAGAACACCCCTGCGTTTACTCGAACAATCGACATCTGACAAAATATTGATGTATTCCAAGCTCAATAACTCCTTCATATATATATGTATATGTATACGTGAAGAAATAATTTTTAAGAAAGATCAATCGCGCCTATATTATATATAGTTTATTGCGCAAGAAACTTTAAAACGATTGCACAAAAACCACTTTTTCTAGTTATGGATTGAATGAACAATGAAGGTCCATAGACAATGAGTTCATCATTGATGGGATGACGCACGACCTTGCTCGAAATTACAGCATTAATAAAAATCCACTCGTATCTTTTTCTAGGTACATTGAAAGATTTTTTCGATTTATTTCATTTTTTTTCTTCTTAACTTGTAAATCAATTTTAAAGAATTAAGCGAAATGCAAAACTATTAGTTAACAATCCTCTTAGTCACGTTGATCTTGCATCGAAAATCTGTTCAGAATTTCTAGATAGTTAGGACCCATTGTACCCCACCTGCTGTGGCATCAGAGGAATTGAGAGAAGACCACTTATACTAGGGAGAGCCACTTTAGAGACCTTCGATCAACCTACAGACTTCAATCTTCTCCGAAACGTGATCACTTATTATATTAAGAGAATTTCCTCCGTAAAAGCGTCTGAAATCTTATCCCATAAAACCTCATAAATTAGTAATAAACTTAAGAAAGCATTTCCAAGAAAAAGGGGCGAATGAATAAATTTTTTAAAACCCACGAACAAATTTTCCATCGAATAAACTAATTAACATATACAGTAAATAGAATATAGTAATTAGTAATACAGTAAATAGAATATAGTAATTAGTAATACAGTAAATAAATAAATTAAGTAAATAAATCTATTGGATAAAATGAATCTATTGGATATAAAAGTGGAAATTCCGAAATAAACAATAACAAGTATATTCAGAGATGGATTGATTCTAAGATGATGACTGATGATGACTTTTCGGAGAGAGAACAATAGGGGGAAAGTCTGCCAAGCAGAATAACCCCTTTAGACATTAGTGAGTGGTTAGAACATTTCGAGAGAGGAACGTAAATGGCGCACATAGTTCAAAGCACACTGATACCAATCAATATGGCGGTCAATCAATGCACTATTCAGCAGGGTGCGGATATCCGTTACCGGATGCGATCATAAGTGTTGCTAGCACGCACATAGCTACTCAACCGCTCCAGTCGCTGGATGTGCACATCCGGTTCAAACCAACCACCAAAATATGAAAATTCACCCGAATACATCGTGCCATCTATTTGATAATGACGTTTGATTATACATATTCGAAATAATCAAATAAAACTCAAAAATCAAAATAATACCGCGCACTTAATTTGAAAAAAAATCCTTTTATGTAAAATTAACTTTTACTCTATCCTCCCAAAAAATAACTTCCAATTATAATTACTCTTTAATTTTTCTCTACAAAAAAGGAATTTGAAATTTTCTTTTACAGGCATAATTTTAGAAATGAAAATTTTTAATCAACAAATGTTATAATTTTCGACTTTGAAAAATATTAATTTTTCCGAGTTAATGACTTTCTACGCAACAAAAATATTATCCAAAAGTCTCCTTGATGTGTATTATTTACAGAACGGAAAAAATTTGTCACAAGAAATTACGAAAAATTCTCCATATACAGAGAACATTTTCTCTCTCTCTCTCTCTCTCTTTTTTTTTATCTTTAGATGATGGACTTTTTTAATTAAAAGTTTGTCATATTCTGTTTGCGGCCAAAAACGACGACACAAATTCACTAAAGAATCTAATGAATAATAACTTTTCATGTTTACGAGGACTTTAACAACAAAAGGAGAGAGTCGTTATTAAGATCCTTTTTTTTACGATGAAGAAGGAAAGAAAAAAAAGAAAGGAGAGAACGAGAGAGAGCATTATATACCCTTGCATTCTAAAGCACAATTGCATTTAAAGAACCGCGTGAAAAAATCCACAGTACTTTTCGCAAGCGAATAAAGCACACTGGCATTTATATTCATTCGCAAGCATATCCTCTCCGGTTAAACTCTCGTAAAAGGATACATTGATCATACTGATAAAATGGGCAAAAACAAGAGGTGTATAGTATAAAACACTGGTCTGTGTGTAATTATCGAGTTCATTATAATTCATGGGGTCTAACAAGCGAAATATGTGCGATATACGATTATATACCAAAATCCCCCAAAATTACGTAAAAAAAAGAAAAAAAAAATGATACTTAATTGAGAGACTACATACTTTTACAGGGGAAAAAAAATTGTCTTTCAACGTTTCAATTATAGATGCGCGAATATAATAGTAATTACTATAATCGTTACAAATGGGAAGTGAAAGAACCCAGTCTGATAAACCAATTTAAAAAAAATGAACTGAATCCTTTTACGCAAAGTCATGTTCCATTCCGGTGATTAAGGACTGCATAATATTTTTTATAGCACACTTGTATTTTTTTCCTGTACAAATTATCAATAAATTGTACTATTAACTTTAGTGACGTTTTCTAAATTGAGAAAATATATGATTAAAAATCAATTGAGAAAGTATTAATATTATTACTATTAATTATTAAATTAACAAGATTACATTAATTTCATTTGCATAAGAAATAAATAATTACTAGAATCCAATAATTAATTATACTGGACGCTTAATTAAATTTAGTTACAAAATTTCATTATTAACTTGTAATAATAATTATTACTACAACAATTATTCATTTGTATAACTGCAAATAAACCCCACATAAGGGAAAAATAGGGCAAAATTTTTATAAAACTTTTCTCTGTAAAAACCTCGGAGAGACAGTGATGAAAGTGCCTCAGTGGAAATGTATAATAATGGAGCTTATTTTTCGAGTTTACGTAAACTTGGAATAAATTTACTTGTCTAACAATAATGACCCAAGATAACATTTACTCTCGACGATTATCTAATAAAATTCAATTTTTTCTATAAATTAAAAAAAAAGAATTATTGATAAAATAGTATAATAAAAATTAAAAAATTTCAATTACGCTTTTTCTTCTTTTATAATTTTATTTCAATTTTCCCTTTAAAGGAAAATTATTAAAATAAAATTAAAAATTAAAATTAAAATTAAAATTAAAATTAAAAATTAAAATTAAAATAAAAGCAAAAACAACTAATCATTATAGTAATACTAAATCATTAAATTTTATACCCCCAAGAAAAATATAGTCAAATTCTGTTTCATCAGCAAGTGGTTAAACAGATTTGATAATTTGAATCAGTAATTCCACAACTATTTTTCGGCAAGATATAACAAAATTTGTGTTTAAATTTGACTTAAAAGAAAAAAAGGTTATCAATAATTGAAATTTCACTGTTTCAAAATTGTAGAGAATATAATTATTCAAGTAAAAAAAAATTTTAATTGACAGTCATTGGAATTCTGAGAATTTTGCAAAAATACTTCCGCATTTGACGTATAACGAGATTTGTTTGTAATTATTGTGTGAAAAACAGGTTCTAACACTTGTGATTAATCTTGTCATGAGCTATACAGTTGACTCAGTGCGCGCGTGCAATAAAGCAATTGAACACTAAAAGCAATGTTCGGGGCAAAAAGAATTTAACGAAACTCAGTATTGTTAGAACGATTCACTTTCAACTGTATACTGTAACTAATAAATTGTGAAAGTACAAAAGAAATCAATTTACAGTGATAGTTCAATAAGTCGTGGATAACAATGATTGTTGATTAATAATAATCGCAATAGCAGATATGCAGTAAATTCTCTCCAAGGAATACCTATGTACAAGGCATATTGATCGGGAATTAATATTCAAAATTAAGGGTAAATACCAGAACGCTAAAATTAATTTCATTACAGAAATTTTCCTTTTACATATACAAATTAACAATTATGTTCTAATCACAATGAAAACATCCTGGATTTGTCTTTAATAATTATTTGAAATACTAACACATTAGTAAAAATTTGTTCTTTAAGTATAAATTAATTTTGGTTATATTTGGTTGATACAAATATTTATTGTCTATAAATTTTTTTTAGTTCTGGATTAAAAAAAAATTGCAAAAATTTCTTTTAGACAAAAATTATGTAATAGAAGAATATTTTTTTTTAAATCGTTAATCATAAACGTTGTGGACGTCAACATCGTCAATATTATGTGAATAATAATTTAATGACTCAATGATTTCAGCATTAGAAGGATAAATTATGAAAAAGAATGATATTGGAAAAATTGAACTAAAATAAATGTACTTTCTGTTTTAATTTTCTGATAATAATTTCAATACAAAGTAAAATAAATAAAAAATAATTGAAAATATTTCTAATAAGGTTCTATAAAAAAAATTGCTCAAAAAAAAAAAATTACTTCAACAGGTGAAATTATTCAAAAATTCAATTGTTCTTACATTATTACTATTTAATACCCACATTAATATATGTTTAATGTACCAATCAATAAACCATCATACAAACAATAATTAATTAAAAACAAATTTTTTATCAACAAAAAAAATTTTAAAAAAACACTGAAATCCAGGAAGTACGTACACGAGTCTATAAAGTCACTACTTAATGTTGTAGAAATTAAAGTTCATTTACTACGACAAGGCCGAACGAGTGCTACTGTACTTAATAGTACACGCCGTAAACTTCATTCACTATTTCCACGTTTGTTTACAAATAGAACAAAATCGAGATAATTTGTATTATTTAAAAGTGACCAGTTTTGAAAACAATTCATTCTTTTACAGGGATTTAGGAGTCAATCAATAACGAAAATATCGATTTTCAAACCTCAACTATGATAATTTTGACCTAAATTAATTTGTCTTATTCGAATTATTATAAATTTTATGCTGTGACTTTCTCAATAAAGATGCATTCCCAAAGTGTGCTTAAAAATTTAAGACAATTGTCTAGCACTGGAGTAAGAAATAATTCGGGGTTAAATAAATCGAAAGTAATTAAAAATACCAAGGAAATCGATAACAAAAACCAGGTGATACGAACTTTTGAAGAAATACCAGGACCAAAACCTCTACCTCTTATTGGAAATATTTATAGATTTTTTCCATACATTGGTGCGTCAAAATAAACACTTATATTATTAGACATATTTTTAACAATATTTTTCACCAATTTTTAATCAAATTTTTTTAAAAATTTCAAAGTCATGTAATAAATAATAAATATCGTAAACAATTCAAAGTATTTCAATTTTTTTTTAAATTTAGGTGAATTTCATAATGTTCCACTTGTGAAACAAATGAGTTTACTTCACGAAAATTACGGCGATGTTGTTAAATTGGAAGGTTTAATTTTCCGAAAACCAATGGTTATATTATTTAAACCCGAATATTGTGAGAGAATGTATCGCTTGGAGACTCGACAACCAAGAAGAGAATCTATGGAAGCTTTGCATTATTATCGATTAGTCAATAAGCACATTTTTCAAAAACCTGGTTTAGCTACAAGGTTGTACAACTTTTCAAACTAGGAAAAGTCTTATTTTAAGATAGTTTTGAAATTAAATAACTAATCTTTTCTTTTTCCTAAGAGTTCAATTTACTCGACAATAAATAAAATCTTAAAATAAGATTTTTTCTCCAAAGAGTCGAATTTAATTTTTTAAGTATATACTCGACAATTAAATAAACAATTAATTTTACAGTCAAGGCGATGAGTGGTACGATTTTCGTTCAAAAGTTAATCAACCCATGATGCAACCTCGAACAATTAAGCCACATGTGTCTCAAATCGACCAAGTTGCTAATGATTTCATTAAAAGGATAAGACAACTTAGGGATCCTGAAACGTTGGAGCTTCCTGTGACTTTCAATAATGAAATGAATAAATGGGCCCTAGAATGTAGGTTCCAAAAACAAATCAAAATGAACCACTTTCAATTTTTACTTTACAGACAATTGTTAATTTTGTAATTATATACATAATAGTAATGCTTTTGCAAACATAATTTAAATATATTATTGCTTTATAACATTAAATGTTATAAATTTTGCCAGCATATAGCAATTACTATTTACACTGAAAATTAACTACTATATATACTGGTTAATGGCAATTTAACATCTACAGCAATTTGTGCCATTGCGTTGGACCATCGAATGGGAAGTTTGGAAAGTAATTTAGATCCACAGTCAGAACCGCAACAAATGATCAATGCGGTTCACGATATGTTTGATCTCATGTATGAATTGGAAGTACTACCATCACCATGGAAATTCTACACGACAAAGAAGCTTAAACAATTTTTCAAAGTTTTAGACGTACTATATGGGTAACAACATACAACAATATAAATAAAAATAAAAATCATTCCTCATTTATAAAATATATAAATTGTTTTAGAATATCAGCCAAATATATCAACAGGGCAAAGGAAAATTTAAGCCAAAATCCAAATAAAAATGATGAAAGTATGCTACAACGTCTTCTAAAAATTGATGAACAAACGGCAAAAGTTATGGCAATGGATATGCTTGTTGCTGGCATTGACACGGTATGTTTAAAATTTAATTATATACCAAAAATTTTAGTTTCTACCAACACTGTATAGAAACGTATTCTATTTTCAGACATCGAATTCCGCTGGTTGGACACTTTATTTTATCTCAAAGTATCCGGAAGTGCAGAAGAAATTACAAGCCGAGATAGATTTAGTATTGACAGAGAAGAATTCACCAGTAACATATGATTCATTAAATCAAGTACCGTACCTTAAGGCATGTATCAAAGAAAGTTTACGACTTTCACCGGTTGCTTTTGGCAATATGAGAACTATGGTGAATGAGGTGGTTATTGGGGGTTATAGAATACCAAAAGAAGTAAACGTCATAAGTGCACACTCAATTATATCACGAAAGTCGGAATATTTTCCCCAAGAGAAAGAATTTATACCTGAACGATGGTTGAGAAGCAATACTGGACCACTTTCATCTTCAAATGCACATCCATTTGCATACATGCCCTTTGGCTTTGGACCACGAACCTGCATTGGGAAACGATTTGCCGACCTTGAAATGACAACTCTCGTAATGAAGGTACCGAAATTAATATACATTCATTATTTAAATAAATACATAAATAAACATACAGTAATTATAAATATCATAACAATTCATAAATAATTAGCTGCAATTGATTTACAGATGGTTCGTAATTTTCAATTGGACTGGAATCATGAACCAATGGAAATAAGAAGTCGTTTTATAAACACCTTGGGATCTCCACTTCAATTAAAAGTGAAAGATCGATGATTCCTCAGTACACCAATAAAATAACAATTTAATAGGAAATTTGACAAAATTAAAATTTTAACAAAAAAAAAATACTAGGCTATTTTTCGACTTTACAACACTGTTGTAAAAATGAATCACAAAATCGACTGATAATATTTTTATTCGAATAACAGAACAAAAATGACGAGTTTCTCCCAGACAGCAAACAGTGATTAGAAACAATTAAAGTTTACAATCATTAAAACGTGTAAATAATTGAAATTATTTTTAATTATTGAGGCCAAAGTCTTCATTTAAAAAGCCACGACTAAAATCAAAATCAATAATGACAACTGATCCAGGAGAGAAAAGGATTGAAGAAAATTTTTAATTTTTTCCATTTTAGAAATCATTATGGATTACAATTTCATTAATAATTATTCGATTGTTAAAATCAATGTTGTGGGCATTTATCGTGTTAAATACAATATTCAGAGGATTTGCTTTAGTTTTGATTTACATCGGAATGATTGAATAATTAATTGTAATTTCAATCGGATATTCAATATTTAATTTTACAATATAACTGATAATTTTAATTAGATTAAGATTTATCCAAAAATCGTCGGCATATTTTATTAATATTTAAACTGAATATAATACAATTTATATTGTATTTTCATGCAAATCACTGTAAATTATCTCAATGTGTTAAAGCAATCAATTAATTTGTATTTCGTTCGAATAAAACTTTAATTAAAAACTCCATATGAATATTATTTTAATTCGATATCAAAAATTATCAAAACTATATATAATGAAATTCAGTTAACGAATGTAAATTGAAAAGTAGAATTACAAATCGGATTGTAGTTTCTCGAAAGTTTGATAATACAGAGCATGCGAGATTTCGCGCGCTATAAATTGTACAATGGGGAGATTAAAGATGTAATTTTTCAATATACATTCGAGGGACATGAAATAATTCTATGTCACGAATCGCGATGTCAATGTACAACTACTATTCAGCTTGCAGGAGAGATTTTAAAGCACAAAAGTACAGGGTTTGAGAGGGTTTATATATACTATATTGGTAAATGACACTCAAACCGCATAGTCAATCGCTCTGTCATCATCGATCAGCCCCTATCATATTCCCGTCCATTCATATTCTGAACAAATGGAAATCTCTCTCTGAGAGTCTATATAGATTAGACACCTTCTGGGATTTGACCTACTTTCTGACACATGTCGACTGACCTGCAATTCGCTGATAAAAAAGAGTTTACGATTCCCACGTTATTCCATTGTTTTTTTTTCTTCTTTTTTTTCCATCAGCCAATAACCTCCAGAGAGAGAATATTCCAAACAATGAAATAAATCGATTGCTATAACAAACGCACCTGAAATTCGCAGATATTAAAATTTAGAAAAAAAAAATCAATTTTAACGAAATTCCCCTTTAAAAAATATAGATGATATTGAAATTATGAATATGATGAATAGAGAAAATTTACATGGGAAGATTTCCCCGAATTTCTATGAGAGATTTTGAAGAGACACGTCGCAACATTAATGTAGGAATTCCTCTCTCACTCCAGTATGAAATCAAGCTAGGAAGAAAATATAATAAGTTATGCTACCAGAAAGACATATGCTTGTGAATTCAAAGATGCGAGTCACGTGCCAAGCAAGTCTGTTTAATTCCCGAGACGAACTGAAAGTCTGAAGCCTCAATCAACCCTGATGAACTTGCGCTAAATCCTATTTCACAAGAAGAAAAGGGTACAACTCGCACTCTCTTTTATTCAAATTAACGTCCCACGAAATTAAAAAAACATAATAGAATTTTTAGTATATTCCTTAATTTTTTCCAAACAAATGAAAAATAACCCCAACACAATTTTTTCCATTTCAATGAATAAAACAAAAGCAAAATTTATTAAAAAAAAAAAGGTATAAAAATAGCTAATAATCTAATTCAAAAATTGTAAGTAAAAAAATAATATTTACTGTATACAACAATTCAAAAAAATACTGACTTCAGTGAGTGTAACAAATTACAAATATTTAAAATTTCATTAACCAAAATGAATGAGATTTCGAATAATAAATATATTATATTCGCCCGATGTGCATCGCATCACAATTGTACATGAATTTACCAATTCTGGAATGGTCTCTGACAACTGTAGTGAGATTACACTCACGGGGACGTCCCTATGCACATAATCACCTGAATTTCGCTAGAGGAATATTGAACGACGTGGCAAATCGAGCATTTACGAAATTGCTCTAATAAAATCATCTGATTTCCATTTTTGTCAAAAGAAAACTGCTATTTTATTCCATATATTATGTAAAATTTTTATTATCATTGCCCAAGGAATGTATATACGATTCTAAAACATTATGTTCATTTAAACAAATTTATTCAAAAAGGAGGTAAAAAAAAACTATATGAAAAGAAAACTTTATCACTTTGATAAATACTGCTAACCGAACGAAAAACTGATTTCATCTCTCAAATTAAATTTTTCCAAATTTGCAAAAAATTGGAAAATATTAATTACAGATTTTTCAAGAGTGGGAAAATTTAGTAATTGAAAGAGGAGGGGAAAAATAGAAAGAAACTATCGAGCTTCGTTGAGAAAAATGTCAAATCAATCATTGAAGGGCAAACGGTAGAAGAATCACCCCTTTAAGAAAATCCCTCGAGATCAATAGATTTAATGGAGCGTGTTACGATTTCCGCTGAAGCAATGGAAGAAGACCAAAGTCTGTGGTTTCCGATTTCCGCAGACGAGATGAAAATCGGACAAGGAACAAGGAAGTTCGAATCGATTGTGAAAATAGCTATTTTCCTTAAAGATTTCTTGTGAAAAATGCGTATTCGTGCAGTTTGATAACCATCGACAAAGAAAATTTAGTCTACATACTCGACTAAAAACTATTTTTCAATAAAAAATTAACTCTGATAAGTCAATTATATGGCATTAATTCTACTCTTCTCATTATATAGAAAAGTATTACAAAAAAATTAATTTTTCTACGATAGAAAAAAATGAAACCAGCATCAATGTCGACGTTAAACACTATTAACGTCCTTTTTATAACATAATTTACTTTCCAGGATAAAGTGCCATATCACTCTTTATTGGTTAGAAGAAAAACAACCAACTACGTCAATACATGATCGATTGCTTTAATTCATTACTTGTGTGAGGCAACGTGATAGCAAATAATCGATCATAAAGTACACATCAAGGATAAATAGGGAATCTATCAAAAAAGTAAACTTTTCCCTCTCCCTGTGTATATTTTGATAAAGAAACAGAAAATAAATTAACATTTCCCTTTCAAAATGTATAAAAAAAACAAATTTTTTTAGCCTCACGAAAAGAAAATTTCCACCATCATAATTATTTATAAACAAACCAAGTTTTTAATTTTTTATTTCTATAACTTCAAAGATTCTTTTCAAGTAAGTAAATTTAAAAAGAAAAGAAAAAACTATTTTCCCTTAGTTTCTCAAAGAATGGACAATTATTTTACGTCACAGGTATAGAAAAAAAGAATTCTGAAAATTCTATAAAGTTGCATTGTTGATTTAAAATGTTGGGTACGTTTTTGCTGACCTGAAGAGAGAGAGAGAGAGAGGATTTTTTTACCCCCCTTTTTATTGGGCAATGTTTTGAAATTCACGAGTCCACTTTTGCAACCATATAGTGGAGATTAGAGAATTCTTTGTTAGAGTTTCAATGGTTTGGAACTGCACACGTTTTTATAGTGCTCGATATTTCATCTCTCAATGGGACGAATTTTTGCTCCACTTTCAACCTACAATATTGGATGAAAAAAACAAAAAAAAAAAAAAGAGTGCGAATGAACCTGGACCTTTCACAAATTTCAACGTGATATTGACCTATGAAAGAATATCTTGGAAAATGTTATTGCCACTCTTACATAAAACAAGATCTCTCGACAAGATAGTGAAGAGGGAGATATGTACTTCAAATGTGTACTTCTCTCTTCTTTAATCAAGAACCCTCAGTTTCACAAAACAAAAAAATATAAAGCGAAAATTTCGAAAATCGGACAAAAATTTTCTTCGGGAAAAATGATTGTAATTTTAATTTAAAAAAAAATACAGGAATAATATAAATGTCGAATTTCGACAAAGTTGAAGTCCGAAACGATTGAAAAAAATATTCTTCTATTATAATTATTTTTATGTTTGTCTAACAAAAAAGTTTTTGAAAATTTTTTTATAGACAATATTAGGAGATAAAAATTTATAAACAAGTGTTATGATTTTTCGCTTGAAAAAATATTAATTTTTCCTGAATTGTTGATAATAAACGTTGTGGATTTCAACTTTGTGAATTTCGTTCCTATTATTTTTTTTAACTATTTTAATTACGTTACTCGTAATGGTCTAACTTGCTTGATATAGACTCGCGATAAAATTTCTCTCTTATAAAAGCATCCTCCGGAGATCTTTTTCCAATAAACGCTACGCGGCATAATACTTTTGCGATCAAAACCTTCTATATACAGTCATTCTCTTTCTTTACCGATGACGACGAGGGTCGCTCATAAAATCCGAGATCGCTCATCCTAAACCCAAAAGCATAAAAGAAAAAAAAGAATAAGTTTTCCCACACGTGATCTTGAATCGTTTTGCATTGCATTCAATGTGTATCATCCCCCAGCAACATTTTCCATCTCTTTCTCCAGAGATGTCCACGCGTTTATATTCCCCAATACCAATTTGTCGAGATCGATACACTTTATTTTCTCTGCCTCTCGTTTTCACCGAGGCGAAAGCTCGTTCCGTCTGGTTGCCCTGTTTCACTTCAGCAATGGGGAGTCACTTAAAAACCAAAAAAAAACCATCCACGAATTTTTCCCGGGACTATTTTATTTATATCGATTGGAAAGTCGTCCAATTCGATCTATAATTTGCAACTAAAGAAAAACGCGCATTTAACGTGAACTGTTTCAGTTGGGGGGGGAGGACATTAATTTTGTCCCGGGTGTCCAGCGTGCAAATCGGACCAGAGATTCTACCGTCTGTCTCTCTCTATATATATACTAAGCTTACAGTTATTGGAAATCGTGCACCGACTGTAAAGACGTTAGGAATGACATTTTCAACTCTCTAAAAACATTTCCGGAATCCCTTTACCAAACAGGTATATCGAGATAGCGAACGGAAGTAAATAGAGAACTTTTAAATCTCCTAAAATCGTTTAAATTGTTAACAGAAACCACGATGCGAATCAAAACTTCATCGTGACATTTATTACCCCGAGATTGGCAACAAAATCCCAGCTCATTATGAGAAAAAAAAAGAAGATTGGTTATTGAAAAAGTTTCCATACAACTCTAACTTTATATATAATTACGAATCTAGAAAAACTTATTGTTCTCAAGTGAAAAATGAAACAAAATCTATATAGAAATAGTGATCCAAACAATTTCTATATAACGAAAAGAAGAATTATTTCATTTACACCTTTTTAAAAAGAAAATACATTTATCCTCATTGTCTGTTAAACATTTACAGAATTATTTTACATATAAGTAAAAAAAATCCGTACAATTGGAATTAAATGAAATAATTTTAATTCACATCCAAGGATTTTACATTTTTTTGATGTAATAATTTACATGGGAACATGGGGGAGAGTTTTTCTAAAATTACAATTCTCTCTTGACAAGGAGAAAAAAATGTGAAGGAAAAAAGAAAACTACAACAATACATTCCCCGCCTGTAATGAAACAAAATTCCAACTTAAAATAATAGGTATATTCTGAAATGCTGAAACTGCGCTCTAAACTTGCAAGCTGTTTCCGTGAGAGTCGCGTGTTTTTTTCGTAACTTTTGATTTAGAGCTTCGACTATAATTCAAAAAACAAAAAACATTGAGGAATAGGATGCATAAACGATCGAATCCATCTGTCGATATTTTATCCTTAATTTTTGCAGAATTTCCCGTGCATTATATATTAGCGGAATAAATGAAATATGTAATGATAATACGGTTGCCGATGAATAATGCATCATAGGATATACTGTACTATATAGAATGAGTGAAATACAGTCTTGCTAAAACAAACATTATATATCCACTATATATACAGTTCGTAAAATGCAAAATTCATAATACAATTTTCATCTCTAGTTCATTTATAATTTATTGTTTTTACAGTTACAGAGAAAAAAAAACAATAAACGTAGAGCACTAAAAAAGGATTTTTAAAAAATATTCTCGACTTTGAATTTTGATGGAAATTCTCCAAAATATAGTCATTTGGAAAATTCACCATTTTTCAAACACAAAACAAAGCGAATTTTCAATGAAGGTGCAAAATAGATCAGGAAAATTAGAACTATTTGTGCGGGAAAAATCTCAGTGCCGCAATCTTTAAAACGACCCCCTTTGCATTTAAATTCACACTATCAAATTTTTAATGCAACCTTTTTCTCCTCTGTAAAATCGTTTTAATTTCCTCTAATTCATGTCTATTTTCCTATAACGACTCTCATGAGAAGAAAAATAAATTACCGTTAGCCAGAAACATATTTTAATTGGAGCAAAAAAAAAGGGGGGGGGGGATGCAAATATTTTCAAATGTTTAAATACTTTGAAAATTTTAACGTCAAATCTAAATTTGAAAACTCATGTTCACTACTATTGAAATTTCCGCGCGAATATAATTATATACATTATGTGTAAAAATAATTCAAACATAAATCACAATTAGGTAATAAAACATTTTAACGAGTTGTACACGTCACTAGAAATTGCTCTTTTGAAATCGTCATTCATTCGGAATATTTGCATCCCACCTCTGATTTGTGCACCCCACAAGTGATTGGCGGAAAATGACAATAGATTACCAGCGAGTATGCATTGTAAAATTGTCGAATGAATTCAACGCGATCAATTGCGTGAACAGAAGCAGAAACAACGATAATATCGGACCATAAAATCTCCTCTGATGTCACATGTTCCACATTTTTTTTGTCTATCGAAATGTTTATTCTAAAAAATAAATAAATAAATAAAAACAATAAAACGTTTCTTCTACTATTTTGGAATTAATGGAATAAATCCTTTTATCTTTTAAAGTCGGCCAATCTAACACCAATACAATCAAAAATTTAATTCAAATAAAAAATATTTGAGGAGACAAAAAATATAATAAACACAATTTCTGCAAATTTAACTGTCATTGATTATAATCTTCGAAAAAAAAGGGTAAAGCCAAAAAAACGATTTTTCCAACAAGAAAAATTTTCAATAGAAAATGCATGAATAAGTCAAGAATATCTGATTCCAATTGATCAATTGTGACTTTAAATTGCAACCGCAATGAAAATTGCCCACAATTTCAATCGTTTTTAAACGAGCAACTAAAAAGTTCCCAATGGAGAATAATTAAAGAGTCGAAGTCTAACGGATTTAAATACACAGTCATTATTTAAAAAAAAAATGTAATTTTCTTGTTAAATTATTTCCTTGCAATTTAGAAAACATCAAAAAGTTTTAAAAATTTACCCCCAATATTTTATTATACGTCCAATGAATAAATTCATAAAATAAAAAGCACTGAATAAAGATAAAGGTTCATGGAAATAACAAAATGAACTTTATCTTTCAATGTTTGCACTATTTGTATTACAGTATCACAATTCACTCTAAATAGAAATACAAATTCTACGAATATAGACATTTTAAAAAGTTAGATTAAAATATCAGTAAAAATAAGAACATATGCATTATTCTTCTCTGATATTAGGCTTTCTTGATATTTTGTAAGATTGTCATAGAAAATTGTATAATTAATTTTTAAACAAATACGTATACGTATAATATATAATTACTTATAGTTAAAATTATTTATATTGTTACTGATTATTCTTATTATTCTTATGTTATTATTATTATATTATTATTTTTTATAAATAATGTTTATGACACAATAAGAAACAGACAGTAAAAATATTCATTACAAAACAAGGCAAAAAACTTTCTTAAAAATCTTAAAACTTATAAATGTAAAAATTATCGTTTCAAATATTATGAACAATAACAACATTTCGATGACTTTAGTTTGACTTTATTGTCTATTTCTTGAGACCTAAAAGTTTCGCCTACTTTTTCTTTTTGCTTAGGAGTGGTAGAAATAACTCAAACCACTTTTTTAATATTATTAATAAAAACATCTTGATCTATAACAGGATACATTAATGCTTTTCGACTGTTCTTTTTTTCACTTGGGGAAGAACAATGAAACAGAATTTTACTACACGAAATTTTGTATGCGACTCATCATAAATCAAGGTTGGATAAGTACGAAAAGAATTAAAAATACAATTTCATTAAATGCATAACAAAAACGTGAAAAAATGGAAAATGAATTAATGCATCCTACTCATTTAAAAAAAATTGATAAAAATCACAGTTGTAAATATAATGTACAAATTGAACTTGAACACTGAAATTGAAATTAAAATAGTTAACGAATACATATTAATATTTTACAACATTTACGCAAGTGTTAATAAACGTTACCTGCCCATCAATTCTTATTATTAAGTATACTTTTAGACAAAGGCAACAAATTATCACTTTCTTTTTCTTAAGTTCCAGGCAAGATGAATAGCCCAAATTGACAAAGGTCTCATATAACCTATTGCTCTATAAAACTTATTCTCATAAAGAGCTTCCGGTGTTTCAAAACCCATCCCAATTTTCTCATAAACAGTTCGATAAACACCTTCCGCTGTTTTGAATCCCTCTTTAATCATTCCCTGAAATAGCGAATGTTTATTAATCTTAAATTGCGAAAAAAAGTAACGAAATAAAAAATTATTTCTAAAAAAACTATCATTGAAACGAACTTCATGAATCATTAAAGCTGCGAGACCATACGTAACACCTGTCCACATTTCCTCACTCTGTGGTGTCACCATATCTATTCCTGTCGAAGGAATATATCCATTTACTGCTCCCTGTTCACCATTTTTATACTTCATTACATTATTATTAAAAATCGTTTCCAATGACGATCTCACTTTATCCTCCGGAAAAACCTACAATAAAATTATAACACTTTAAACGAATGGATCTCAAACAGCAACAAAAATTCAGAATAAAACCAACCTCATGCCTAAAACCAGATGCCCGCAAAAACCAATGTCCACAAAGTTGATCACTCATTATACATTTTTTATGTTCTGATTTACTACCATCAAAATTGTAATATTCGCCTAAGACAAAAAAAAAACAATTTGGAAACAATTTGATAACTATTTCAATTTTATTATTGTGCCAGAAAAATATTAAATACATACAAGTATGTAAATAATACTACTCATCAAATAAAGAAAAAAGAAATAAAATTTGCCAATTTACAAAGAGAAAACAACTTTGAAATGCAAAATAGCAATGCAAAATAAAACTTGTCTTCTATGCAACAAACACCAAAAAAAAAGAAATTGAGAGAAAAGTGCAATAAGTAAGAAAAGTGTGGAAAAGATATCTTGAGAAAGTTTTGAGACTTGCCATTCCAGAGTTTCTCGTGAAAAGATGCTTTTCCCTTGTCTAATATTTCCTGATACCTTTTCGCATCATCATCTTCCCCTAAAAGAATGGCCATTTTCGAGGCGCAATAAAGCGTAGCGAGCCATAAACTTCCGCAATAAGCACTAGATAAAGAATCAACTACAATTAATCTAAAACGAGCTAACGAATCAATTTTTTTATCTTATAATCATAAACCCTCATACCTTGGACCTTTCATCACCCAAGTGTCAAAAGTTTGATCAGGAAATCCACCGTTCTCAATTAATCCATCATTATCCGTATCCCATAACAAACAATGATTAACCACCTGTCAAGCAATTAATAATTAATAATTAATAATTAAAAATTAATAATTAATCATTAGTAAATATTAATAATTAAATACTGTGTTAAATCGATTTTCCCAAAAAATTACAACTAAATCTCACATTTCTAATTGTCGGCCAAAAATCCACAAGTTGTTGAAAATTTTTAGTCAAACTGTAATCTCTGAAGCAACTCAAAACGAATTTTGGATTCAAATCTTTCCAATCTGATACATCATGTATGTTGTATGCGTTAATTAATTTAAACGGTTCCTCATCTATTATAAAAATCCCAAGAAATATAATGCATAATTTATAATGATCTTGTCATTTTTTTTAAAACACAAGTTTCACTTTGTTTTTGTTTCAAACAGAAAAAAATTTTAGCGATCACTTTATATTGGAAATTTTCTTACCAGGATCTCCCATATCATGAGGAACCGTATCTTTTCTTTTTCTCGGTTGTCTTATACCATCATATAAAGTATTCCAAACCGAAGGATCTTCCATATGAACATTATCTCGACATTCGTATTGAATACATGCTTGTAGATTAGGCCAAAGTTGAGCCAAAGCAAATGCAGCATAAAAATGCACATCATAAGTATTGTACATTCTATATTCGTGGCCCTCCAGATAAGCGAAACGACCATATTCAATTCTGAATTTGAACAAAAACATTTCTATTACATTACAAAATTTCATTTCAGCTAAACATACTATCCAAAAGTGAAAATCTAACCGTGGATCTGTTGGTTCAAAAATATCACTCTCGTCAGTTCTCAGCCAAATGGTGCCGCCATCAGAAATATAATACAACTCATTAAATAAAGCCGACTTATACCAATCAGGTAAATTAACATCTTCTAAGACACTTTGTTGCCATCGATAAATATCTCTTTCCCATAATTTATAATGCGATAGAGCGTAGCGAGCAATTTCTGGAGCTGAAGATCTCTCTGGCTCGTAAAAGAACTTTGTATAATATCTGCATCAATTATAAATTTATAATTTAACACATCAATATAAGTAAATATTCGAAAAAGTATAACATTTCCCACCTGAAATATTCTCGCATTTTACAATGAAAATGAATTTTTGGCATGTCCCAAACAAGACTGAATTCCAGCTCACTTTTATCGTTGGATTTTACAAAAATACGACTACAAACGGCAGCGCCAATTACTTGTTCTAAAAGAAGACAAAAACCTATTTTAAAAAAAGCGAATCAAATTTCCGTAAATAACAGAATACAGAAGTATTTTAAATAGAATTCGAAAAATCTAAAAAATGAATGAACAACTTGTCTTTGGTGAAGTCGAAGTTTCGTCCTCCTTTAGAGAACCATCTTCCTCAAGATCAGACCATACACTTGCACCATTCCCATGAGGATCAAAAGCTATTTTCCTAGTAACATTTACATCTTTTTTTGCTCTCGAACTAATTGCATATGTACACGGCATTTCTCGTATCTGTTGATGGATCATCACTCCATGAATCTCATCATCAATATCAGTAATTTCAAAACGCTCGCACCATTTGTCACCTAAAATTTTACACTCAATTAAGCAAAAAACGGTGAATTTTTTTACCTTATAACGACACTTTTCCCTACTAATGAAAATGACAAAATAATTTCTAGATTTCTATAAAGAAATTACCTCGATTATCCCTCACGTCACCTGTTCCACTTTGAAAAGTAAATGTTATACTGACATTCAAATCTTTTGAAGAATTATTCTCAACGCTCCATATAAAAACTGCACAAGGCAAAGAACTGTCATAATAATTATGAGGAATCACTGGCGAAATTTGACGACAAACTAATTTTACTGCAGGATCTTCAATATTGTACTCAGTCCAGGAACGAGGATATAACGCCGTATATGTTGCATTTTCACCTTTAAATTCCCATTTCCACTGCTTCAAATGCTTTGTAGATCTGGCATTCAAAAGAATATTTCTAAAATTAAATCCCTATTCTCCAAACTAAAGAAAAAAATTATATGAGAACAATCCAATGGTATGTTAATATTTTTTAAAAGCACTAAGCTTTTAATGATTATTAAAATGTCACATGGAATGTCTATTCATTAATTAGAGAACTAAAGAATGATACGTTTCTCTTACTTGTGTGTAGATAGAACCTGATTATAAACAATATTTCCATCGGTATCTCTAATGGTGACAATAAATTGATTAGCAAGAATCGTATTATATTTATACATTCCTGGCTGGAGTGCATATCGACAAAATTCGCCTTTAAATCCACGACCAATTGAGCCACCTCCAATTCCACCGATAGGTGCACCTAGCCGACACATATACATACATTAATATTTAATATCGCGTACGTGAAGTTAATTTTACTTAGCAGCAATCCACTTTGAGTTTCTGAGCTCATAGACGATATGGATTTTGCAAATAAAAGCTGGGAAACCAGAGTTAAAATTAACTTGTGATTTATAATTTATGTATCTCAAAAGATACGAATTATTTGCAAAAAATATTATGAACTAATTGAAAACATTTTATAATATATTATACATGAGCCAAAAGTTTAGAACGTTCAAATGAACGAAATCCTTTTCTGATACAAATATTTAAAATAATTATTAACTTGAATTAAAAGTAAAAACCTAAATTAAAAATTAAGTAAGTTTATAATTTATTTTTTCATATTTTAAGCAATATTACTATAATAAAATTGTAATTTGAAGAAAGAAGAAACAAATTTCGTTCATTTGAACGTTCAGAACTTTGGGAGCGTTAATATACCACGATTATTAAAGGATAACTTATCTTACCATACATTTGTAAACCTGTTTTAGTATTAAAATAATCCATCATAGGCACACGACCTTTTCGCTTTATTTGACGATAATACATCATATATCTGTAATTTATTACGATAAAAATATTAATCTCTCGTTCACCTAATTAATTAGCGCTACAAGTACTTATTGAAAAAACTAGTATTTATTTTTTCCAATTTTTCCATTAGTTGAATTATTTTTATTATAAAAATGAGAATGTAATATCTAATTTTATTAGACAGTTTTTCATTAATAATTTAAAAGATAGCCTTAATTAAAATAATTTTTGTAGGTAAAAAATTATTTTTTTCGAATTTGCAAATAAAAAAAAATAATAGAAAAATTGTTTAATTTCAAAGAATCTTAAATAAAAAAAAATTAAATATTAGACTGAATTGTAATCTTATTTATGAATCACTAAATTTAAATAACGTATGAAGTAATTGAGAAAAAATGTCGATTAAAGTCCATTCTAAAAGGAAAAACTGGAAAAATTTGCTTTTTCAGATAACAAAAACATAACCTCTGTCTGACATCAAAACACTGAGATTATATTTGTTTATACTTTCATATCTTTAAATAAAAAAAGATAATAATGGAAAATTAAAATATACAAGTAATCATACCTCCATCCTAATGATAAAAATTGAGGAATTTGTTTAATTCGTGGTTTTAGAGCTTGAGACCATTTTTCAGGAAATTTATGATTAAGCTTCACTTTAAATCCATATTTAGGAACTGCTGTCATATAATTTTTTGTCAACGTCTTTTCATCTCCTTTATCCATTTTACAATATTTTTATTTGAGCAAAATCAACAATTAATTAATATTAACATGGCCATTATTCACAAGTAAACACAATTTAACGTCGTTTGTTTTTAATGTAAAATTATTTTAAAAACCTCATAAATATGCAAACTTACAATAATAATTGTAATGATAATAATAAGAATAATAATAATATCAGTAACAATAATAGTAAAAATAATAATATATTAATAATAACTGATATAGTTTTAATATGTGAATCCACTTCTGATGTAAACAACGATATAAATTCCGACTTGTCGTCTGCTCTTTTTATATACATAGCTGTCATCAGATAAAATGATTATTGAAATGCGTAATAACATTTCAAAAAACGTATACTGTACTCTATTGCAGTCATTTAAGTTTTAATCCTTGATATTTAAATAATTTCATCATAAATTATTCGAACTTAATAGTTTGTTGTTTGATTACGCAAAAAAATAAAAAAAAAACCGCAAAATTTTATATTTTCAAATTACCCGCTCAGGTTTATCATTTCCTGCGCATGAGTGATATTTAACTCCCCCTAGTGTAATTTTGGGAAACTTATTATCAACGTCAATGTCGTCGTGTTTAGAGAATTGAAGTGTAAATTTTGGTTAATATTTTTGTTTAACCAAAATGTCTTTAGCGAGGTAAACTTCATTAAAACGATAATAAAGCATATTTCATTTTTTCTTTCCCCTTTATTTGCTTTTTTCACTTTAATCTTTGAATAGATGAATGCAAATTTAGGTTAGAAATTTGGTGTCCTTATTTTTATTGTTTTTATTGTTATTTTAATAAATTAACAAACACTAAACTTAAAAATAATAATTAGTCATGTCACAAATGATTTAAATAATATATCAAGTTTTCAAGCATTTTGAAAACTTTTATTTTTTTTATTATTTGTTTTCGTAATTAACCTCAAATAATTCTTGTCTAATTAAAAATGCCACTAATTATCTTAACTTGAAAACATTAAAACAAGATGGTTTTTATTTATTTTTCAAGTAAGTCTTTTAATAAAGATTAACTTTTTGATTACAGCTTATTGCCAACGCCCAGCCAAGTTGTTTGGGATAGAGAAGATGAAGCTCGAGAGCAAAAACTTCGACAACGACCTGTATCAGCTTTGGTGAAAGCTGTTGTTACTGCTCCACCTTATGGTCAACGAAAAGGATGGATTCCTCGATGCGAGGAAGTGAGTAAAGAATAATATGTTTACAACTTTGGATTTGTTTTGTTTTTATAATGTTTAGAAAAAATAAATTCAAACTAATTTCCATTTTCGGTAAAGTATGATTTTTTGAACATTTTTTTAATAAACCCCTAATAGTTAACTTACTTTTTAGGACTACGGAGATGGAGGAGCTTTTCCGGAAATCCAAGTGGCTCAGTATCCACTTGGAATGGGGATGAAAGGTAAAGAATCAACGAGCAATGCTCTTGCAGTTCAACTAGATGCTCAAGGAAAAGTTAAATACGACCTTATAGCCAGACAAGGACACTCGAAGGACAAAGCAAGTTTCCTTTTCTAAGAACAATTAATAAATTATAAAATAAATCGAACTAAAACTGATTTTCTAACTATTGTAAATTTTCTGCTCCTTTAGATTGTCTACAGCAAATTAAGTGATCTTCTGCCATCGGAAATAACAAATGAAAATGACATTACTATGCAATTGCCTACCGACGATATTTCAGATGAACTAAGTCAAAAAACTGCAAAGGCTTTGCAAAATATTATAAGTTCTAAGGTAGCAGCAGCTATGCCTGTTAGATGTGCAGAAAAACAAGCACCTGCTCAATATATTCGATACACGCCCTCTCAACAAGGTCAATCATTTAATTCCGGCGCAAAACAAAGAGTTATTCGTATGGTCGAAGCTCAAGTTGATCCACTTGAACCTCCCAAATTCAAGTTAGTGAATCTTATTTTAAATTTTAACTAAAATTGTATAAAATATACAAATGCATTTTTTACATTATGATGAATAAATGAAGAATTCTTGTTATTATTCGAAATTTAATATTTTTAGAATCAATAAGAAAATACCAAGAGGCCCACCTTCACCTCCGGCACCAGTACTTCATTCACCAACGAGAAAAGTTACTGTCAAAGAGCAAAAGGAATGGAAAATTCCACCCTGCATTAGTAACTGGAAAAATGCTAAGGTGACTAAAATATTTTGTTTAAATAATCCTACATATTTCATAATATTGTGAATTAAACACAATTTTTTAAATCTTTTTTACAGGGATACACTATTCCGCTTGATAAACGTTTAGCAGCAGATGGTCGAGGATTACAACAAAATCATTTGAATGAAAATTTTGCAAAATTATCCGATGCATTGTACATTGCGGATAGAAAAGCTCGAGAGGCTGTAGAAATGCGAGCTCAGCTCGAGAAGAAATTGGCACAAAAGGAGAAGGAGAAGAAAGAAGATCATCTTCGACAACTCGCTCAAAAAGCACGTGATGAACGTGCAGGAATAAAGACAGCAGCTGTTTTAGGTTTGGCAACAATTTTTTTTTATAAATATTAATTTAATTAATTTTTCAAATCAGTGTATTATTTGTATACGTTATTTTTTAGACAAATCAGAAGATATTCGCGAGAGAGATCAACTTAGACAAGAACGTCACAAGGATCGTGCACGCGAAAGAAATTTAGCACGTGCAGCACCTGATAAGCGATCACGTCTTCAACGTGAACGTGAACGCGATATCAGTGAACAAATTGCTCTTGGAATGCCAGCAAAAAATATTAATTCCGGTGAATCGCAATTATTTGATCAAAGATTATTTAACACCACTAAAGGAATGGACAGTGGTTTTGGACACGATGATGAATACAATGTCTATGATAAACCATGGAGGGATAATTCCATCAGCACACAAATTTATCGTCCCGGGAAAAATATTGATAAGGATAATTATGGCGATGACATGGATAAAATAATAAATACAAACAGGTTCGAAAATTATCAAGCTATTATGATATTTTTCGTTAATGCAGAACAGATCTACTCTTCTGGAGTAAATCTAATCGTCACATTTTTTACAGGTTCGTCCCTGACAAAGAATTCAGCGGAACAGATAGAGCAAATCCTCGACAAGGTCCTGTACAATTTGAGAAGGAAGAAGAAGAGGATCCATTTGGTTTGGATCAATTCTTGACACAAGCTAAAAGAGCCAGTGGGTCTAATACAACTGCTAAACGTAAAGATGATCGTGATCAGCGAAGAGATGATCGTGATAAACGTAGAAAGCATTAAATAAACTTTTAAAAATTTTACTTATCCAGTTAATATTGGTTATTTTCAAAACAAAAAAGGAATTACCTTTCTTTACGAATAAGACAACTATTAACATTTAAATTTCAGTAGTCAATAGTTTACCAGTTTTAGATGTTTTAATTAAATGAAAGTAATGAGAATCGCTACTCAAACTATTGATGTTCTCAAAAAATTGTTCTAATTTTCTTCCGATGAAAATACATACAAATATGTACTCTAATTTATAGTTGTAAGTTTACTTTTTCACCGAATGTTAATTTTTCATATCAGTAAATAAAACATGTATGAAAGACAAGTAAATAATAAATATAAGTTTAGATATTAATTCTTAATGTTGATTTGTAAATTTATTTCACCTAATTAAATGCAAAAATACTTATTTTGCAATTTTAATATAGGTTTGGGGCTTGGAATAGAAATTTTTTATACACATTGATTCCTAACCTCAAATTTTCTATATGAATTTCATATATTACTTTTCACAAAAAAAAGACTCACATTTGTTGATTACTCGGCAAATGTAGACTGCATCTTTTGTTTCCTGCAAGATAAATATTACTTAATATGCATACATTGAATAATATATGGCAAAATATTGGAAAAAATATGTCGGACTAATAGCCTTTGTCACGTTCCGAGCGAATTTTTACCTTTATGTAGAAGACTCACATCTGTTGATCCCTCTGCAAATGTAGACTGCATATTTTGTTTTCTGAAACCTAAATAAGAATGGATATTACTATAAATGCATACATTGAATATTAATAAGCAAAGTATTGGAAGAAATAAAGCTCAGAATATTATTTATCATCTTCGGAGCGAATTTTCACCTTCATGTATATATGTATATTGCGGTCAAAAAATAACACACGAACGACACGATTGACACGAATACGACACTCCCGATCACGCACTATTTTCATTAAAACCGAAACGACCGAAAAATATGTAAAACTTTATCTAGGATGGATTCCGAAAAGAAATAGACGACCCGAATTTCCTGGAAGGAGACGAAGTATACGACATGGACGATACGAACGACTTGGCAACAGCGCAAAAATTTTAACACGACTTTAAATTAATTTAGAGATAAATATTTGAAATAAAACTACTCAAAAGCAACAAATTAACACGAGACTCAACAATTACTACGATTTACTGCAGCTAAAACTTGAAATCAAACGTCGGAAAGGGGAGAGAAAAAAGAATCTCGACAAAAGCAATATGGCGGCCAAAAATAGCGCGAATACCGGCAACGATTATTCACGAATTCTCGAAAAATTCATTTAGATTTACCGAAATTTATATATATTTTCAATCACAAGGGTCTCCCGAACAATATTTTGTAAAAACTTATGCACATTACTACAAAAAACTATATTTTTGCGATGAAAATAACTGAGACACTTAAGCACGTCATTCTCCGGCGAATCTCCAACAGGAACTGGTCGCCAGTGAAATGGCGCGAAAGCTTGTTAGTTAGTCAAAATTGATACAATATTTATAGTGAAAAAATTAAATTTCTTTATATTCATTACATATTATTGATCATTAAATAACATTTAAAGAAGTTATAAATTATAAAATTGCATATAAAATAATTGTTATAAACAATAAAGTAAAATTTCATAAAATATATTTATTAGCTATTGTATTGATTACGTAGTAAAAATTCCAGGAATCACAAGGTCACGTGATCAAATACGAATCATTTGTTAGGTTAGGTTATTTTTACAAAAACAAATATAACCTTTGATCATTAATTTTATATTGTTTTGTGTATAAATATAAATATTAATAAATTTATCTTATAGAAAAATATGATATTAATGTCGGCAATATATTTTTATAAATTTAAATTTTTACATATAAAAAATATTGTTATATTCGTCTAAAAGATATATTGTTTATAAATGGATAATTTAACTAAACAGGTAAAATTATATTTATATGTGTATATTTAATCTAGAATTTTCAATAATGTTAATAACTAAAAAATATAAATTTGTTAATACCAACTAATTAGTTGCATAATAAAATATTTTCCTAATTTTTATTATCTTGTTTATTTACAAATAGTTTACAGATGATTAATAATTTAATTCAATATTATTATTTATAAACATATGTTTCATTTTACAGGTAGAGGAAATTGAGGCTCTTTCCGCAATTTATGATAAAGATTGGCAAACAGAGGACGAGGAAAATAGAGTATTTAGTATTAAAATTAAAGATAATGATAATTATGTGAATTTGTATTTTAAGCTACCAAATGATTATCCTTTATCATCACCACCTTCTTATGAAATATCTGCACCACACCTCAATAATTCACAAAAACTTAATCTAAAACATCTTTTAGATGAAACATATCTGTGAGTTATTTTTTTATAACATTTTAAATAAGTTGTGCGTAGTTTTATTAAATTTTATACTAGATGAAATAAGTTTACAAGTTAAATGTTTACAATTCTAGCTCCAATATTGGTCAAAGTATAATATTTCAGTTGATAGAAGTTGTACGAGAAAAAATTCAGTCAAACAATGACAATGAAAATGAAAGAAATGATTCCTCATTAGATAATGAAAGTCCGGATTCTGAAAATATTGTAACAGAAAAACAGGAAATACCAAAAATTAGTTCAATTGATAGTGAATGTCGTATCACACATGGAGAAGTAATTTTTGACAGAAAAAGCTCATTTCAAGGACATGTAGCGACAGTTTTAACAATTAATCATGTTCAGTAAGTTTAAACAAATTCGAGATGATCAGAACAGAATTAATTTATAAGAAGAGATATTAAATATTTTTTCCTTTGCAGTCAAGTCCTGGATAAACTTACAGAAAATCGGAAAATTGCTAACGCAACGCACAACATTTATGCATATAGAATTGGCCAAGAAAATACATTTATTCAGGATTGCGAAGATGATGGAGAAGCCCAAGCTGGTGGTAGGCTTCTTCATCTTCTCCAAGTATGTATTTTACATTCAATTTTTTGTATTTATAAAATTAAAATAAATAAATAATCAATTATAAACGAATTAAAATATTTACAGATACTGGATGTGAAAAACGTTATTGTTGTCGTAACACGTTGGTATGGAGGTGTACATTTAGGTCCCGATCGTTTTCGACATATTAACAATGCTGCACGTCAAGTACTAGAAGCTGCAAGTCTCATTCCAGATAATAAATTACATAAAAAGTAATTAAATGGGAAGTGTAAATAATTCTCAATAATGAAGAGAAATTTAATTTTTTTTCTGTTTATATTTCCAAACTGTCTATAATAATTCATAATGTTAACAAAAAATTTCTATATACCTACTTTATCAAATTCATAATTTTTCCGTGTATCTACATGAATAATTTGTACAAATGTATAAAATTCTAATTGTTGTACATAGTTGAAATATTTTGTTTGAAATTATTGTTATAAAATGTAATTAATTAAACAAAAATATAATTTTAGAAAAAATTATACTTTTATATTTTTTTGGTACATAAACAAAATATTTACTTTACTTTTTTGGAATAAGTGGAAAAAAACATTTCTTTTTTTAATAATTCTTTATGTCGAAAATTATTTAAAATCATCTAAATAAAATAATTCTGAAAAGGCAAACTTAATAATTAATAATTGAATAAAACTAAAATTTGGATAAAATGAACGAAAATTTTTAATTAAAGTAAAATAACAGTATGATAGGAATGTTAAAATATTTTTTTATAAAACGAAGATAATACTTCGCTTTCACTGTGTTAGTGTTTTACAATTTATATTATTACCTAGGTTACAAAGAAATAAGCCGCAGCTTAAGCTCAACATTTGAATTAAATGTATTTATCCTCATGCACTAATACTTCTTATGTCCAATTAACTAATTCAAACGGGTGATGTTATAATACAGTGGCAAAATTAATTATTTCATTTTAGACCACTTCATAATTGTCTGTGAAGAAAACTGTTTCCACCGAATGTTTTACAGGGGTCTCGTCTTCAACCATGGAAACATTCATGACCTTAAGAAATAAAAACAGTAGAAATTAAACCCCTAATTAAATAACTATTTACAATTAAATCACAATTAATATTAAATTATTCTATTAGAAATATATTTTATCTTTACCTTAATTTTGGCATAAGATGTCTTTGATGTAAAAGTGACATGAAGAGGGAAAAAATCTGAGGGCGTTGACGATGGAGCGGAAAATTCCATAGATCCAGATTTTGTTGATGCGTCTATGATTGGCAAGGACCATGTTAGCATATTTCTTCTCGAATCGTGATTGTACTGACCGTCGCATTCATTCACAACTGGATTACATCCCAGAGGAAGAGGAATGGCAATTTGAACATTGTTTAATTCTAAATCAGTCTGTTCCAATTCGTATTCAATATTCACGTCACATCCGCCGTCTCCATTCTCAGATGGCCAGCAATTTACTGTAAATGAAAATATAAAAAATTAGAAAAAGAACCAATTTTAATACAAATAATAAAAAAAAAATCTCACTTGAAAGAGGTAGTGCAGTTTCATCTTGAGTTTGTAACCTCCATTTCAAAACACCAACATCCGTGTTGATAGGAAAGGGTTTCGAGGGGATTTTTAATCCAATTTGACCCTGCATTCTAAACAATTCCTTATCTACATTCGGATGAGTCTGTAGCTGAACACCTTTCGTGTCTTTATTTTCCAGTTGAACACGAATACGACCCCATTTTTCATCAGAAATATTTAACGTCACCAATCCGTGAAGTTCAAATGATTGAACACCACCATCTCTACTCACGCGTAAACTAAGTCTCTCCTCTTGCCTCAAATGAACCCTTGATAGAAAAAAGTTAATTTAAAAAAAATAATCTAGAAACATTAATTAGTATTGCAGAAAAAAGACATACGGCTCTGTGTTGACAGTCTGCTGTGGCAGACTTGCTACTTTCTTTCCGCTAACACTGGAATTATTCATGGACACAGTTTCGCCTTCTTCTTTAAGTTGATCCACGAACGAATCCACATCACGGGCTTTACCACCCAATTTCATTGCACCAGGTCCAGCAGATGTCGTTTTTCTGAGAAATAACATTCGGAATTTTTTTATAATATACTCACTAATTAAGATTTTAATAAAAAATTCGTAAATTAAATAAAACTTACGGAACCGATGAGTACTGTATTGGCTTGACTGGCTCAGGCACGAAATTCGCTGAATCGCCAATACTTGGATTCGATGGAAATGAATTATTTCCAAATCCACCGCCAAAGTTTGGACTTTTGATGCCACCTTTTTTGTTCGCTTCCATTCGTTGTCTCTGTAATTCTTTTGCTTTTTCGCGCATTTTATTCTTTGCTTCACGCTCTTGCGTAAATCTTACTGCTTGATAAACACGCTCCTCATGTGAATCCATTTCAACAAATGTTCTTATTTGTGCCAAATTTACACTCTCCCTGTAACCCAGTGCCACTATTTCGTCAAATGCAAATATTAAATTAAATGCATTCTCAGCTATTTCTAGTTCGTCCATTGATTTACAATATTCTGGAAGCTAAAAATATAATTTTACATTACTAAAATGAAATATAATTTCAAAATTATTATTTAATCAGTTAATTAATATTCACAATTGTTTGTATCATTTTATTGTTTCATGAAGAAATTTAGAAAGACAGAATTATTTTACTGTACATACCACACGGGCAAATAGCCGTAATGTTTCCAAATCTTCAAGAATATTGCTGGCTTTTGTTGTTATTAATAACATGTACAATTTCTCAAGTGGCTGATAAACATAACGAACAGAATCTGTTTCAACAAAAGTGTGTTGTTTACCGGAACTCATTAACTTTGGGAATGCAGCTAATAATCCCTCTATCCGGGCTTTCGTCATTTCCACAAATTGACGAGAAATAATAGCTAAAAAAGAATTTAGTTATTATAATAAAGAAGACAAATAAGTTAATAATCAAGTTAATAATCATTAATATATCAATAATTTATATTTAAAAATAATAATAAAAAATGAAAATTTGAAAATTGTCACAAAATTAATTAATAATCGTTTTAAAAAATCGAATTACAAAAATTAATAGACTAATAAAATAAACAAAATAATACGTAGTCAATAAAAAAATTAGTTTTTAAAGCAAATGTCATGATGAAATCAAGTGACATTTGTGTTCTAAAGCCGGAGTGAGTAATCTTCAATGATTAATGATGAAAATGAAAAACTATTAAAAGCAACAACAATCTAAATATTAGTAAATTTCAAAAGATAGTAGATTTTTGAAAATATTCACATGTTAAAGGATAAAAATGTGACTTACTTTTCCCTGCTTTCGTACATACTGCAGCAGCAATGAGCACCTAAAAAATAAGAAGGTTATCAATTAATTATTCAGAAATAGAGACGACAGTTTTTAACTGTCACTTGATATTTTCGGCAAATAAACACTAACCATTTTTTGGCAGGATACTCAAAAAGGTTTAAATCCTATGATAAAACCTGATGGAATGTCTGCATATGCAATTCACATCAACTAATACATATATGTATATAGACAAATGTGTGCCTAGCTGACGTGTGTTCTTCTAAAAGTCGATTTACAATGAAATTCTGTTTTTGTCAGATTTACAATCCTCGTCAATGATGAAAAAATAATTTAAACAATATTTGGAGAATTTTGTAAACAATTGGGATCTTGACAAGTCAAATTATTGGTTATGGACGTTCCTTTCCGTATCTTTTGGAGCAAGATTTAAACTCACAAGATGACTGCAAATAGTAAAAAGAGGATTAGAGAAATGATCTATTGTTATTTAAATACTAAACAATAATTATTTCCACTGTTTTTACCGTAAATTTATATTGTTTTATAGGGTTTTACACCCGTTAACAAAGAGCAAATACTTCTTGTGGTGATGTGTCACAAATACGTCAACTTCTTACGAACACAAATACGCAAGCGTAGCTTATGTAAATTCTTTTTGTGATTGGTTGAATAAATACATTGGACGAGGAGGGAAATTTTGAAATTCTTTAACAAAATATTAATATTTAAAAATTTTTTATTTTAATTTTTAATTAACTTCAATTATATAAAAATTTGTCATTTTTTAAAGTTTACATAATAATATAAATTAATTTAATAATAAGCAATAATTTCGTATTATAATAAACAAAAATCTATGGCGTAAAGTTTAAAATTTTAAGACCAAAGAATTTATTAACATAAAATCTTTATATTTTATTATGTAATAACAATATTTACATATTTTCACAATAGGAACACTCATTCAATTTGTTCTTACTTTTTTAAATTGCATATAATTATATAAATTATTGAATTTGAAGAACAAGTTAAATAACAAATCTCCACCTTCTTTATCTTAGCTTTAAACATTCAGTTCAATCACATAAAATCTTTTTTACACAGAAAATTATTAATTATTAAAATCTAATATGTCTTTGTAAATAAGTATACAAAACATATTATATCTTAACAGTTAAAATTACAATCAATTAATATGCCTAACTAATTTAAGAACAATGTTGATCGTGTACAAAGAACAATGGTAAAATTGTAATAAATTCACGCAGTAAAAAAACAACAGTGAATCAAAAATATTTCCACAATTTACATACAAACATTCAATTTCTTTCAGTAAAGTAAAAATTTAATTTAAACAAATAATAATATCAATTAATTATTCAAGAAATGCCCATATTTTTTAAGAAAATCTCATTTAAATGCTTGAGCAAATTTAGAATTCATTAGCAGTTAATTAATTAAAATTAATTATTTTACATTATAATTCTACATTTCATGCAATGTAAATAATAATTAATTCTATTAATTGTATTAATTAATTATGTATTTTGTATCAATTTTTAATAATATTTTTATCAAAAATTAATAAAAATATTTCTATCACTTGCATTAATTAATTAACTTAGTAAGCACTTTATTATTTAGTAAGTTAATTAATAAGTTAAATTAGTTGATTATTTACTAATTTATTTTTGATATGTAAGTTATTTCTAAAAAAAAATGTTCACAATTCTTTGAAGAGAAATCGTATTTACAATAATGATTTACAGGCACATGTTCCTTACGACATTCAGCATTTTTATTTTCTATTAAAGACTCGATTTGGCGATGAACTTTAGAATAATCTTTCTTGGCTTGAAATTTTAGAGGAACTTTAGTTTGGCCTCGATTTCTAATTTTCAATAACTTCTCATTTTAACTAATAACCTACAGAATGTAATATTTAAACAATATTTGTCTTATGGATGAGACAAATTTTATAATTTACATCTCACTTTTATAATACAATTCATTCGTTACATTTCAGCACCTTATGAGATTAGTTTTTTCGCAAAATATTTTAATTATTTTACTTCAGTCTCTGGAGCACTAGAAAGTTATTTTGATAAATCTGTACACTTTATTTAAAGTCGAAATAATTCATGAGAAGAAGAATTATTAATTACTTTATCAACTACGATAAATATCACAACTCATCTTTCGATAATTGTTTTTTAGTTCGAATTTGAGTTTTATTCGTTTCTTTTAAATTCTCATTTAATTGAGAAAGCATTCTATAATAATGTTTAAATGCACTTTGAATTACCTTCACTTTGTCACTGTCCTTTACCAAATTGTCAGTAGATTCCAAAATTAAATGAATACTTTTAATATGATTTAACTTAAGCAATATCAGTCTCCGTTTATTATTGGCAATTCTTTTTCCCGATAATGATGCATGTCTTCGCAATTGTCTGTACTCACGGAGAAGATCATCGATTATATCTAAACAGAGCCAACGTATTCGAATCACACAATCCTTGTTCGATTCGCCTGCTCCAATATGACAAATATTAACCAGGGCTTCCACATGAGAATCAACTTCCAAATTGGCTAAGACGAAATTTAAGAGATTCGCTATTGTCACTGGTAAATTGAAAGGAAATACTGTGCTATCTTCTTTTCTGAAAAAAAATTATTTGCTGATTAATAAGATCTTTTGTATAGTGAAATCGTTTGTAAGACAAAATTTACCTCTTAGCTGGAAAGAAAAGTATTGACGGATAACGATCCATATTATATTCCCATGGTAAATCGTTATTATCACCATCGACTCTCACAAAAATAAGATGATCCATTTTTGATAAATAATTAGCTACACTTAAGTACGTATACGCGATGGCGCTACAAAAGCCGCAGTAAGGAGAATGATAGAACACTACAACATCCTACAAAAGTTTAACGAAATTACTAATGAAATATATTTTTTTAATCTTAAATTTAAAATTTTTAGAATTAATTAAAATAATAATTAAAGTATGTATTAGGAAAATTTTTACCTTCTTAGAATCTAAAACAGTTTCTAGAAAATTTTCTGTCGTCAATTCAGGTACATGGACAGTCGACTTCTCAATAATTTTAAACTCCGTGCCCTTTTTGTAAGAATGAGCGAAACGTCTGCTTCTATCAGAACGCAATGTTCTTTGTAAAAATCCTTCCGTGTAATTGTTAATAAATTGTGTTAACGAATGTAACGAAAGTTCCTCCTTTAGAACGTAAAGACTCTCTATCTATAAATATAAAATTTGAGTAAAAATTACTAAACATTCATTATATTATTTAAATAAATTTGTTGAATCATGTTTTTGTTGTTGAATATTATTTTTAATATTGCTTACCGTTGGATCCAAAATAAATACTGCGGTTTTATCTTTGTGACTTGATATATCGACACCAAGTCCTTCTGGAAAATGGAAGTAAAAGAGACTATCAACGGCAATAAATGAGAGAGTTTTATTAATCTCACAAATTGAAGGTGTCAAATTAATAGTTTGTTCCTCATAGACATTTTTTGGAAATACTGGACGATGATATTTATTTCCAATCAGTAATAATCGACACTGTTCTTTGTAGAAAAATTTTTGAATCTCTACTGCCGAATGTGGATCATTTTCACCTGAATTATTACTAAAAAGAAAGAAATTTTTGTTTGTAATTTCTAATAGTTTGAAAATTAAAAGATAAATTAATAATAAATTACCTTGAATTGATTATATCTTTAGCAATATTTTCTTCCTTGTTTCTATTGCAACACAATTCATATTCATTATGGTTTGTCAATTTAGAGGAAACGGTGAATACATCTTTCTCAAGACACACTTCATTCATTTCTTTCAATGGAATGGTGCACACGGACTCTTCAACTTGTTCAGTAATGTCTCCTTTTTTGCACAGTAGACACTTGTTCATCACTACTTGTGAACAGCAAGTGTCATTGATCCAGTGTTGAATCGAAATACTAACTGTCGGAATGGCATTTTGATTATTTAAGTCTTTCAGAAGTTTAGAACACTGTTTACTTTTACTTTGATGTCTCACACTGGCTTCAAGTCGTTTTTCCTTTAAACCTTTGACTAATTTGTTCGCCATAATATTACCAATACAATTATAATACCGTAGTGCCATCTCCTTCAGCTAGAAGAATAAATGATTAAATAAGCAATAACTATTTAATTATTAGTTAAAAATTGAATAAATATATAAATAAAAAAATTAAACTTACGAGATTGTAATTATAATTTTCTTTATGTAAAGGATTTCTAGGTGTGAAGAGAAAAAGTACTGGACCGTCCCAAAGATATGGTGCGAACGTTGAAGATTTACTTCCTGGTGGTTGTAACCAAAGAGTCACTCGATGCATTTCCTTTCCGGTCCAAATCAATAAATTATCTGTCGTCCACTTATCACTTTCAGGATAACTCTAAATAAAATGATTTTTAATATTCGCTAAGAAACGAAATATAAGTAATTTTATCATTTCATCAACTTACTATAGATTCATTCCACATGAATAATTTTGCCTGTGGAAATGTAACAACACTGTAATTTAATTCTGCTATTTTAGGATCTGTGATGGCAGCGTAAATGATTTCTTGATTTGGATCTCTTTCAAGTGATCGCAATGACGCCAAATAGAATTCTTTATATCCTGGACTATTCGCTACTCCAGTAAAATTAAAAAAACCTAAAACAACAGCCTGTAAAACAGTTAAGTTGTTTAGTTTACATTTTTTGTAAATAATTATTCATAATTTCTATAATTCAATCCCTTACATCTTTCTCTAGAAGAAGATTATCTAATTGAGTTTTGTCGGTTATCCTAACAATAGGCTTCATAACTGCATCAAGGAATTTTATCATATAAGGAGCTGTTCTTATGCCTTTATAAGGAATTCCTGAATGTCTCGATGGATAAAGCATCAGAACTGGATAACTTTGAATTTTGTTAACTTGAGCTCTACACTCTGATCCAGGATGCCAGCAATTAATTGCAGCAAAGAATATCTAAAAAAATACTTTAGTTTAATAAAAAATATTATAAAATTTGTATGTTTAATAAGAAATACTTACCTGAGAATGATAATACTTAGAAACAGTTTCTAATTCTGCCCTTAAATTCTGACTTTCGGCATCCCAAGGTGCATAATACATTATAAAACTAAAATCGGAATCCATTATCCTCTCGATCATTGCATTTAAATGTCCTTTGTAAAAATCAGTGATTACTGAACTTTGATTGAAAAAAGGTCGTGCAGTTGGCGGTTTTGATATTCTTGGAGGTCTAAAATCATATTTTAAATATAAAAAAGGATACTTCATGTAAGCCATAAAGAAACATGTACATATATAAAAGAATAAAATCTAAAGTTTCTAAAAATATTCCAGAAAAGTTGAGTGTCTGAAAACGTGCATAATGCTTGTACGTTTTTGTAATATTATGTAAAGAATAATTTACCCATCTATTTATACATATCGATTTTTTTATATTCTGAAACGTGGCAAGTACACGTAATAAATTATGATTTTTATGAGAAAATTGAATATACTACTTTAGAGAATACAAACAAATCAGAAATATGTACGTAAGTTAAGAAACTTTTCAGTAAGATCTGATGTTCCAAAATTATAGACAAGATAGGAATACACTCACCAAGAATTTAACTTAAAATATAATTTTGTTTGGTATTGATAACATAACCTTACTAGTAGTTGAAACTTACGAGCTTTGTAGGGCAACCAGAATAGTAAATATGATGCCGGCGAAGAAAAAGGAATTAACGTACGAAAACATCTTGCTTGCTAACCCTTGATTCGACTTTTTGGCCACGTTGTTACTTCTTGAATCTTGAATTCTTGAATCTGGATCATCAACATTATCCCACTCTTCGCCGGACATCATCTATACTAAACCAAAACGAAACGAAAAACAAATTTTTTGTCATTAAAACAACATTGTTCAAAAATTATTAAATTTCTTTTCAATTAATTCAATTTAAAACCATTAGGCCAATTAATTTAGCACTCCAATCATAAAAATAAAATATATTTATAAACCTCTAATTTTTTTTCCACTATAAAAAAATTTACAAACAAATGTTTCGAGAATGACGAGACTCGAGAAATCTTCGAGAATTGAAATCTCGAAAAATCTCGAAGCTTACTGCAATCGACTAATTTAAAAAAATGGGGGTAACTTATAATCCTCTGGATTTTTATTGAAAAAATATTAAGTAATTCATACAATATCTGGAGAAAATGAAGATGAAGGTGTTACAATTATGTCATGTAAACTAGCGACAGTTTGAAGACCCAATGATATTAAAATTAATAATATTATATAGATCACTTCATAGAGAAATTTCAGGTAAAGAAATGTCCAGGACCATTCATTTGGAGATCGAAACATCATTCCCAATGCATAAAAAATAATTATCATAAGTTGACAGCTCATAAAAGTTTTATTTATTTTTAACACACTTTCGGAAAATCTGAAAAAATCGAAAACTATTATATTAGGAATAAATCTATCAGAGAAAAATTATAGCGTAGAAAATTGTAATAAATATTTTCAAAAATACCTCTGATTGTTACTCAGTTGACCAAAAATGCAAAGAAAATACGTCAAAAGCATTGGAGAAAATTGATTTACAACTGATATTAATCCATTGATAATTAAATTAAAGTCCGATGAAAACAAATTTTGAATTATTTCTTCTATATCATCTGCATTGAGGATGTAATTTTTCTTTAAAAGAAAATATTTTCAAATATTAGTATTTAAAAAAAATATATTTCCTTTTTACATAATAATAGAATAATCAAATTTGGAATAAGCAAATATATACCTGATAATTATAGAACAAATGTCCGAGCCACACATGTAACAAAATAAGACTTTTTTTGTCTTTTTTCAAAACTTCTATTACAGCCAAGTTATAAAGAATTTGCATTGGAATTAAAATAGAATTATGAACACTTTTTTGACAAGCCATGAACATCGAACAACATACAATTATGGAAACTATTAATTTAATTGCACTTGATTTTCTGCCAACACATGTTTTCATTGTGAACACCACGAGACTGTATAGTAAGCCAAAACAATATCCACTCCAAATTAATTGTAATTCTATTCTTCCAGTGCTGAAATAAAATTTCAAATATTAGAAAATAAATTACTAACTTTTCTCAAGTATATAAAGAAGCTATTATTTTTTTTCTACTTAATATTTATTGTTAAAAAAGAATATTACCTTGAAATTGAGAAAAAATAAAACGTCACCATTCCTTCAGCAACTTTTAATGTATAAATGGCACATACTGTGAAAACAAGGTAAAGAGAAATTGTGATTTTTTCCCATTTATTGGAAAATGGTTCATATAAAATTTTGCACACAAAAGCAAGAATTATAAGACCTGAAAATTTTGTATTTGTTATTTATATATTGACTGTTAATTAAAAAATTTTTTAATTAAAAATAATTTACAAAAGTTACTATGATTTAAAAATATAATACTATACCAAAGAGAAAAAGTAGTGAAGCACCCACTTGCGAATGTTGCAACAAAAATTCGATTTTTGTGTAAACTGAAATGATTCTGACCATAAACAAAAGTGATCCAATGATGATTGATATTCTTTTTCCACATTCTTCAAATTTTTCTCCACCATCAATTCGAACCACAGAAAATGCATTTTCCTTCATTAATTTCATTTTTTTGATAATCATCCAAAAACAAATGCTAGCCCAAAGAAAACTCCAAATATTTTTTTCGTATTTGTTGAAATTATTTTCTAATAAACTAACTGATTGGCAAATAGTTCCGAATAGTACAGCCATAAAGATTGAATTCCTTTTTGCATCAGTAGGAAGATCAACTGTTGATGATAAAGTCCTTAATGTTTCCTTGGATTTTCTTGCCTTTGCAATTAAAATCTGAAATAAATAAATTTTTTTCTATTAAAATAATAATAGTTTCTTCTATATTAATAATAATACTTCAATTTAATAGAAAGAAAGCAAATTTTCTCTTACCGAGAAGAAAGTAGAAAGAAAACTTTTCTGCTTTGTAAGAATGAAACAATTGCAAATCATGATTATTCCAATAATTGCAAGCATAATTGCTTCTTCTTTTGACATGGAAATAAAAGAAGTGACTCTTCTTAAAGTTCCTAACGACAGGATAAATACGACTAAAATAACGTGAATTCCAAATGCATAAGCAAAATTTTTGAGATTCCTCAAACTCGTACAAGATGTATTCAGTATTAATACTAAAGCCTGAAAAAAAATTATAATGTATTTTTATCAGATAAAAACAGTTTTGAAATTTACAAGATGACAATTACCTCGATTAGAAGAATAAACACCAAAAGTTGAATAGAAGCATTTTTTTGTATTCGAAGATCATTAATAATTTTTGAAAAAGAATTCATCAGATTTTCGTAAGTTTTCAAAATTATTTCACCCTCTGTTACATTTTTTTCACCATTTTGTAAATATTCTCGATGATTAGTCACAGTTTTTTGAAAAATTGGAATCAATGCTGTTTTAAAAAATGTACTTGAAGTAATACAACTTTATTTAAATTAAAATAAGTAATTTTGTATCAATAAATTAGTGTCATACTCACAATTAATGTACTTTGTCACTTTTAAATTAAGTAAATTGTGATATAATTTTTGAGTATTATAATAAAAGGCATCAATTTTTTTAGACAGTGTGAAATCAAACAAGTAATTTGCATCAAGGACACCATAACTTGAGGAAGGAATTGGTAAACCAGTCCAAACAGATAACATAGGTGTTATATCGAATTCCTGTAAATCTTTCCGATAGCTGTAAAAATTAATTACAATTTTTAAAACTGAGAAAAATTTATTATTTAATAATTTCCAGAAAATGAAAAAAATTAAACATACTCCTGAATCACACAAGATTCCTTTTGTATCATGACAAGAGGTCCCAAATTTTTATTTTTCACATAATCATTTAGCAGAAGTCTAGTACCAGAATAACCCATTATTAAAATTTTATACTTCCTCTGAAAAAAGTTAGAAAATAATTAAACATATTTTATAAACTATTCATAAATAGGTAAAATATAAAGTAATATTTAAATAATAAATGAATACATTATCTGGCAATGAGAAGGATAAATGAAGAGATTTAATAAGATCATCAATATATCGTAAATTAATTGATTTTACGGCTTTCATGTAACGTTTTGGAATTCTTGTACTTTTTAAAACGTGAAAATGAATTATTAACCAGTCGTATTCTGTTTTCTAGAAGTAAAAAAATTGAAATGTTTGTCTAAATTATGAAAAGAATTGATTAACGTTATTTCAATTTACTTACAGTACCAAATTGTCTGTTAAGGAAATACTCATAAATTCCAGATTTATCGATATTGTAATAATTGGAAAATGTGAAATTTGTATTCCAACTGTGAAACAGAATTTTCAATCCCTTTTTATTGATAGCTGAATTGAAAATAGTATCTTCTGCTGAGAATTCATCATTTACTGACAGAATATTATTTAAAAATCCAGTTGGTGAGCCAGTTACTAATGTCTATTTGAAAATATATTTTCAATTATACTTCAATTCCAAAGAGAATTATTGTTTCTTATTAATTTACTTTTATCTTTTGTGCTGTAGTCGAAAATGGTTGTAGTTTGTAATTTGAAAAACAACCAGTCCCATCTTTAATGAGCTTTGTAATGTATGGTAAATTTGAATCATTTAAATCTTCTACTTCAAATTCATCGACAATAAAAAGGACTAAGTTTTCCACGTGAGGGTGATACCTCATTGGTTCTATTCTGCAAAAAGAGTTAAAATTTTATTAGTAAAATATAAATAAAACTTTATTATTAAAAAAATCTAATTATTGTTAATTTAATTTAATTTAATGAATACCTGATGTCTTTCATATTATCCGAAAAATCATCATCTTTTGAAAATTTCATCAATTTTGGACTGCTAGAATAAATAAAAATAAAAATAGCAATAATACTTGTTACACATGTGTAACCGAAAGTATGTTTTTCGTTTATGACCATGATCTAGTGCTAAATTCTTCATATAAATTTCAAGTTAAAACTTAAAATATTTTGAATCAGTCAAATTTGACATTTAAGGATTTTTTAAAACAACATTGATTTTCAATTTTTAATAAGCTTGGTGCTTTTCAATTTTTTTCGATTCAAAAATTCTTCCTTTTCCCAAAAATAATTAAAATGAATTTTTAATTTTTAATCTATTAATTTTATGAAACGTGATATTCTATAATTTAAAAAAGTTTTGTAAATAATATTCTATATATTTTTTATTATAATAATCTTTCTCTACAATATTATAATAAATAATTATATTATTTCAATATTTATATTAAATAGTTCTATTAAATTGTATAGTCATCTAAAAGTCATTGTAAATTACGTTACTATAAGAAAAAATTTTAGAAAAGTTTCAATTGACAGTTTCAATATTATATCACATATTTCACTTGTACATTATAAAAATCATTTGCACAAGAGAAACAATTATAAATATATCTGCCGTATATATTGCTTCGTAAATTAACTTTGGAGAAAAAACAGTCCAAATAAAAAGATGATATCGTTGAATTGCAACAATTACAGTGAAAACAGTAATTGGTAACAGTCTCCACATTATAAATTGTTTGTTAATTCGTAAAACTGTTTGGCACGAGCTGAAAATAAATAATAAATAAATAATTGAATAATTTCATTAATTATAAAATATTTATCATCATTAACAAAATTAGTAAATAACTTATTAAATAGTCAATATTATTTTCAAATAGTTTACGTACAAGAACGGCTTCTCGAGTGTCTCGTAATATAAAAGTACTAAATAAGCAAGAATAGGCGCTGAAAATGTATTTATAGTTATAAAGAGTGTTGCAATTGAAATACTATAAGACTCTAATCCAACATATCCTGCGGCAACGTCAATAGTAGCGAAACTGTTCGAGTTTCCCTAAAAAGGAATATTAAAAGAATTTAATTCCAGGTAGTTGCATTTTCTTTTAAATAAATAAAATAATTACCTGGTAGAAGTAAAAAACATTGCCTAACCAGATGTAGAGTAATATACGTAATTTTTCTAGTTTACATGATTTCGTGATCATTTGAATGACGGAAGTGCACAATAATTGCACGGGTAATAAAATCACATTTTGCGGTCTGTGCAAAAGAGCAGATATCATCACCCACACGTGAACAACAAAAAATAAAAATTGCGGTAAAACATTTTCCCTCATTTGCTGTCCTATTTTTATCAATCGTAGCGAGCAATGAGAAAGATAAACTAAAATTAAAAACCAAAATATCTGCACCTCGAAGATTCCTCTTTAAGAAAATTGAAAAATTAATTATATTTTATGTTAAATAAATTAATATTTTCAGTTAATGAAATTGATTCTTACTTTGAATTCGGATAAAATTGAATTCCAGAAACAGTTCCAGTCACCATGTGTCGAAGATAAATGCAAGATGCTAATGATAAATTAATTAAGAGACAAGGCTTCTTGAATTTCTTCTCCTCGTAATCGTAATCAATTTTAATCAATAGAGCTAGTCCTGAAATGAAAATATATAATTGACAATAAAACATAGTCAACGTAGCAAAAAAATTTAACGAAAAGTTTTAATAATACCTAGAATTAGAAAAAGTGATAATCCGATTTTATGATTTTGATCGAGAAGCCAATCAGAAATGTCCGGCAAATGGGCATATTTGTTGCCAGTACTATTTAAATTTCCCAGGAATCTGTGAGATAGCAGAACTAAAAATAATTTTATTCCAATATCAACTCGTGTGTATTCACTAGAAGGAAAAGTGAAATTAGTACAAAAATTGTAATTTTGAACGAAGCAGTTCAAAATAATTTTTAATTTCAATTTTACCTTAATCGATAAGATGAACATCTAAAGACAATATCATAAAAACCATAGACTAAACAAGTAGACCAGAAAAAATACCAAGTCTGGTGTTCCTCTTCAACAAAACTGCTACTCGTAAGACTAACAGTGTGTAATAAACCTCCCAAAACAAGAGATACTTTCATCACATTATGTTTTTTTATCTGAAATTATACCATTTGTAGAAAAAAAATGATTTATTCGAAAATCACTTTCTTATTTTAAATTAATTTAATTTTTAGTAGAAAAAGTCTTACTTGGCTAATGGTCGGAATGTTGAACTTGAATTTTGTGCACAGGTAACTGTTACAGACCAAAATTAAAACAACAATAGTTGTGAGAATTATACTATTCGTCCCACTGGAATATAATACTGAATTGCCTTCTGCTTCAAATAAATAATTCAACAGTAACCATAAAAATATGATTGCCGTAACAGTAAAAATAACTTTCATCGATGTTGAAACTGCATGATTTTGATCATTTGCCATAATATATAAAATCTATTTTAAAAATAATGTTATAGTATTATTGCAGAAAAAAATAGCATTTTGTTTTTTAAGATAATTTTTACCTGAAATAGGAAAATCAAGGCTATCGTCATAATTGGTATGTCGTATTTTACCATACTATGGACAAGAATTTCCCTCATTCCTTCAAGTGAACTGCGATACATTTTAATAATATCCTCCACCATTTCATTCGATTGACCACTGGCATTTAACCAAGCGACGTGGTATTTAATTGCATTTTCATACTCTTTGTACGCTCCTGCAGAAAATAATTTCTTTTTTAGTTTTATCATAAAAAAATTAAATCTGAAGTTCAAAAGATACAAACTTACGTAGTGTTTTATAATTCGGAATTTCCTTAAAATTATTGAGCAGCTGTTGTGAATTGTAATATAGAATAAACAATTTTTTCTGAACAGATAATTCATTTAAGATATCTAAGGAAACAGTTCCGAGATTCGACGAGGGAATTGGAACTCCAAGGAGAACAGAAAGTGTCGATGCTAAATCAATTTGTGCAATTTGACGAGGTTCGTTATTTGTTTCTGGACAAGAAGTACCAATTGTTACAATTGGCACCAATGTTTCTTCTTTAGTTGCACCACCGTGTCCTCCAGAATCTTTCATACCATGATCTCCGCATACAATAAATAGAGAAGGAACATTGTTCTTTGTCTGAAAAAACAAAAAACATTTTACAAATTATGTAAAATTATAATGATTTTTATTCTAAATCTTACAAACCCAGTGAGTCATTCGCAATTGTATTCGACCAATAATCTCGTCCATCTCTCTGAGTTTTGGCTTAATTAAAGGACTAAATGGACCTGCCATGTGCCCTATGTGATCTAAACCTAAGTAATGAAGAATCATTATTGACCAATCGTTTCTATGAAGTTCCTTGTTTAAGTAACGAGTCACATTATTATCAACCTGCGAGTTGAGAAGAGTAAATTAATCTTATTTCAATATATAATTATTATATATTTTTGTATTTATGTATAAAAATACTTCAGTATAATCTGTTACGAAGAACGAGGTTGTTCCATCGTGTCGTAAAAATGTTTCTGGAAAAAGTTTCAGCCACGTATCATCGCCGTAGAAAATTAATTTATGACCATGATTTTTTGCTTGTTTTAAAATGCTATCACCAATTACAGCATTCCCACCCAAGTTCAAAGCAATATCAATGAAACTGGGAACTGTGCCTGACGTTACTGCCTGTATTTTTCAAAAAATTTTCTTAATATTCAATTAATAATAAAAATGTATTTAACCTTATTTAATTAAAATAATAACATAATTTAAAATAGAAATATAGAAAGTATTTACCTTTATTCTAGGCATTGTTACCGTTGGTGGATTAACTTTGCCCTGAAGTAAACATGACTGTTTATTTTCTATAAGACTTTGCAAAATGGGCATTGAGTCTTTCATTGTACTTTCAGCAACAAAATTCCATCTTAATGCATCAATTACCATTATTACAATTTTTTTCGTTATCGGTTGATATAACTCTTCTGTTTTCACTCTGGAATAAATAAAATATTACATTTTATTTCTAGAGTAGAGAAAATTTGAAAAGAAAAATGTATTGAAAGAATTCTTGTTTTACCTGATTTTCTCTACAAATTGAGGAACATCATTCATACTGGCAACCGAATTTTCATATTGAACTAAAGGAAAGAAACCATATAAAAAAATACTGATGGAAAAAAATACAACCAACAATTTGTAACCAAACATAAACCATTCAATGGACTCATGTTTCCCTGAAAAAAAGTAAATTTTTAGAATGTTTAGAACTTTCAGTAAAAAAATAAATTACAAGCTACCAGTGTTTTATTTACATTAAATTAACCAAGAATTTTATTGTTCTCAACTATAATTTGAATGTTAACAACTTTTTATGTTAAAAAATTTGATAAAATGATAAAATGTATACAAATTTCCTAACCTCAAAATAACTTAATGTAATGTAAACAGAGCCAACAACAGAACTTTTATGTAATAATTTATATATAAAACGTACCTTCTTTATCAGATTTCATTTTAATTAAATTTTTCTAAACAATTTTGTTTTGCAATTAAAAAGAAACATTAAAATTTCTTTGCAAATGTAATTTTGTTAAATATTTGTGCATTATGACTGGTCTCTGTGATAATAACATTCTTAAGACAACAGGAAGTGGATAAAAGTCTTCTTATCATGAAATTTGACATATTCTTTAAGAGTATTGTTATAAAACACGAATATTTATAAAAAACATTTGAAAAATCCAAGCACTGTCAACAACTGTCAACAACAGCTGTCAGATTGCGCACTCACGAAGTCTGCGCAGAAATCGCTAATCAAATAATGGCGGGAATTAAAATTTTTCCCTTTTCAAAATTCGCGCTGTGATTTGATTGGAGGACCAATAGAAATCATCGTAAGCAGGCGCAGCCTACCGGCAGTAGTTTTTGACAGGTGGTGCCACTCAATGGTAACTTGAGGTTATGTTTACCGACTAGTTATAGAGTTTAGAAGTTTATCTCGCGGGTCTCTTTAACACATCAGCACTTTGCTTATTGTTTGCTGCCCAGACAGAGTGTAATTTGTGTCTCTCTTCGGTATTCTTCGACAGAAAAGTCGTCAGAGGACCGTTGGGAAAACAGGATTCAATTTCTGGATTTTTATAACAAAAACCAATACTTCAAGCAACCTTTTGTTACATTAATTGAAAAATGTTTCATTTGAATAAAATAACCAGATCTTCAGCTGCTTTAAAGCAAGTTCCTGGATCCGATGTCATTCAAAGTGCCTTAGCACGCGCAATACCGGCGGCTGGAAGTATTCAATGTCGAGGTTATGCCGATCATCAGATTCCTGATCGTTTAAAAGAAGTTCCCAATGCTGCGAATCCAAAATTCTTCGATATGGTTGAATATTTCTTCCATCGTGGCTGTCAGATTGTCGAGGACAAGCTTGTCCATGATGTGAGTAAAGGATCAAGAACTTCTCTCGAGGAAAGTAAGAAAAAAGTCAAGGGTATTCTGATGATGATGGAACCTTGTGATCATATTTTGGAAACAACTTTTCCATTGAGACGTGATTCCGGTGATTATGAGATGATTACTGGGTATAGAGCTCAACATTCAACTCATCGAACACCTTGCAAGGGAGGTCAGTACTTTTTGTGTTCTTATTCTTGTAACCTTTTTTTGCACCACAGTTGGAATTTTCAACGACATTCTTCAAGGAGAAAAAACGTCAAGTCGCATTGTTTGAATGCTGGAGATGAATGATCAAAAAAACAAAATTTTCAAGCATTTGTTTTTTCAAATCATAGAATCCAATACTGCATTTTTGTAAAATTGATTTTGATGTTCAAAATAGTAATGGATATAATATTTCAATTACTAAATTCTTGTCAAATATTTTGAAAAGATAGGAAACAATGTAGATGATATAATAGTACAAAAGGGTGTCCTTCAACAATTGGGGTTAAACTTATTAAATCTAGATATTTCTTTTAGTTTAAGAAGCCCCTGATACACTTAAACTTCTTATGCATCTAAATCAATCACATAAAGTGTTTTATCTTCCTTTTAAATCCATTGACAGAAACCTAAAAATCTTGATTTTGTTACTTTATCAATTTTCAAGATATTAAAGACCAGACAACTTAATTAAAAATGTTTTTAAAGAAATTAGATGATAAATAGAAAGAGTAAATTTAAGAAAAATAAAAGAAACTAAACGTTTGTTACACGTTCTTAAAACAATTAAATTCAATTATTATAAAAACTCATTACAAATGTTATAAATTCATTGACTAAAATGATCTCATGAGTCTCGGGTTTCCTTGATTAAAGTGATTATACGATCTCATCTTATGTTTCAATGACGTTATGAAAACAATACGTAACATTATCACTCACTATAAAGTTATAATTTTAAATTAAAATTATAATTACAATATATAAAGTATCTACAAATTTTATTTTTTTATTTGAGAAAGTGTTATAAGCCAATTGAGAATAAACGATGATTCTAACGGTAGTGCTGAAAGTAATCCTCATAATCTCATTAACAATACGAGGAAAATTGCACCTTACTTTAAAAATCAACCGTGTTATTTCTAGTTTGTTTATTCAGAATGGCTATTTGCCTGATAAACAGGCACATTTGGTGACGTAAATCTAGAAAACTTGTCAATTTAACATTATTATGAATACTAATATTGAAGACTCGTTTCACAATAATTCTAGAAAAATGTAAATAATTCATTTTTAATCGTTTCACAAAAATTATATAAGTCCAAAAAGTTCTAAACCTCTTGAAAAAAATTTTACTACTTCTAATTTTTATAAATATCATAAATATAATATTTATGATCAATTATTATGTATTTTTATACATTTTTATGTAATCGACGATTAGAATAAGAGCACGTGAATATGAAATAGACACACGTGTGTTCTACTTTAAATTTGCAGATATAAAGACTGCAATTTCTGTGTAAGGGAGTTAAGAAGTAAAATTATTTTATCAGAGGTCATAACGAAGATGAATTAACAGGTCAGCAGCGATAATGCATGTTTCTTTGTGTCTCACTTTCATCAATAATTAGGAATTTTTTTTTTACCCTTACTTATCGTCAAGTTTTAGTAATTAGTATTTAATTACATCTACAATAACATTTGCTTCCACTTTTTAGTTATAGAAATTTTTAACTTTTTCCAAAAATTTTCACTTTATTCTTGAAAACTTTAAAATAGAAATTTTTCTTTTTCTTTCTACAAGAGATGAGAATCTTTAAAATAAATAAAAGAAAAAAATTCTGTTCTATATTTGAACTAAAGCTGTTCCCAAAAATATTTTTTACATTATTTTTTTTGTTTTTCTTTCCTATAAAGTAAAAAATTACTTTTTTTTTACATTTATTTCTCTTATTTTCGATAGATTTTGATCTTTGAAATCCAAAAAGGAAAAGAGATGAGGCTAAAGGAACAGATTATCCTGTGAAAACGTGTCTACTTTCCCCCTAAAAGTATAATGAAGAGGTCGGATTCCTTTGTACCTCTTGAATGACCAGTATCCTTCGAAAAAGTTTCACTTTGAGTATTATGAATGCCAGGAAAAAGTTTACAGATTTAAAATAAATTTTTAGTTTCTTTTTTTTAAACACAGAATTTTATTAGCAAAACGAAAAAATTTATAGCTAAAAAAATTTCTAATCAGAAAATTGTACGATGGTAAAAATTAAATAATACTAATATAAATTTCCGTAATAAATTGAAAATTTTCTCGTCTGGGAGAAATAAGTCATTGAATTTGAAGAGTGCTATTTTCGTAGAGTTCGTGTTATGTAACAAAACGATCGTTTCATTTTTCCTGTATGTAGGTCTACAATTCAGCTTAAAAGATCGATGACGATGGTATGACTTCATTTAGATTTCTCTTTCACCCTAGAAATTACATACAAGTTTAAGGTCATTTAATAAGTTATTGTTTCATTTTTTAAATCTTCACCCCCGTCTTTGTTACAATTTTTTTAAATTTAATTATTTAAAATAAACACAAATATTTATTTTTACATAAATGTTTTTTATGTGTTCTTATAATTCAAAAGTTTTGTATAAAATAAAATTCAAAAAAAATAAATCCAAATTATTGGAAATAGAGAAAAGATTTGAAAGTCAATTTTTACATGAGATAAAATTTTGCATAAACAATTTGAATGATTTCCATCTGAAATTATGCGCTAAAAAGTGTTGTCATTTGTTAACAGCTTGTTTTTGAAATTCTCGACTATTAAACAGAAAAACAAGTTTTTTTTTAATCTTTCTATTGTTCTTTCTGTTTTCTGTTTTTGTTATTATGTATATAGTTTACGTTGTTTTTAGAGGAATTAAATTATCAATATAATATGTTTTAAATCTCAAGGCAATGAATGTTAAAACCTTGATGTAATTTGCTTCTTGGAAAGCATATTAGTTCTTCGTTAAAAATAACTTGGAGGCTCGTCTTCGTAAATCGAACAAACCTCGACTCTGTTTAATCGAGTAAACAAGTACTCAAGAGAGACTTTTGTCACATTGTTATCTCAATTGATAAATCTACAAAATTATTTAATAAAAAAAAAATTTTGTTTTTTTTAATCACGTGAATCAATTTTATCATTATAAACTTTTTTTTACAGGCTAATGACTCACGACATTACGAAACAAATTGTCAGAAATATTGTCAAAATTTGCTGTGCGAGAAATGTCTACCTTTAACGGTGCCAAAAGATCTGATTAGTTGAACCCTTTGCCAATTGATGAGTTAATTACATTCTAATGTAATTAGGGGTTGATGGAATTAAAAGATGGTTGATGAGCTCAGAGAATTCAAACTAGATCTTTTTCTATCATCCTTCAGTAAATTTATGACTCATATCATAATTAGCTCTTTGCTTAATCAACACTTTAGTCAATAATACACTTTCTATGCAAATTGTTTTTGTTTTCGATTTATTAAATATTCTATAAATATTTTATACCACTTTTTTTTAGACATCCCGCTAATTGGGGACAATTTAGTTTCGAAAATATTTTATTAAATAGGTGAAGGTTCTAAGTCTGCAAATAATTTTGGAATTGATTAGATCTTTCATACAAATAACAATTATTTGACTTCAGAAACAATTTTAGAGAACATTACAATTTTTATTTGCAAAGAAAAGAACTCTAAATAATGAAAAATAAATTTTTATAAAATAAAAATATTTGTATAATATAATTAATAATTTTTTTTCTTTTTTTTTTAAATTGTAAAGCTAATTTTATTCAAATATCAAGAAAGTAAAGAAAAATTGTAATGTCGAGTGATAAAGTTAATTTAGTTCTTCAAAGTATGAGAAAAAAATGTTTTTCATGTACGAATATATTATTGTTATCACAAAAAAAAAAAAAATAGAATATATAGATGAAAATAGATATATGAGCCACGTGCTATGCTTGGAGTGTTTTGCATTCAGCTGTCACTACTTTGGAGCACTTGTTGACGTCAAAGATCGACAATGTGATCTATGCTCTGAATTTGTTGAGGTGTCTCATCAAAGAAAGAAAATTCCAAGTAATTAGTCTAAGCTAAAATAGTTAATTGAATTTAGTTTTTTCTAATTTTTCCGTTTCTTTTTACAGGTATACGTTTTTCGATGGACGTCTGCCGAGATGAGGTCAAGGCCTTATCTGCCTTGATGACCTTCAAATGCGCTTGTGTTGATGTGCCATTCGGTGGTGCTAAGGCCGGAATCAAGATCAACCCAAAGAATTATTCTGAACACGAGCTCGAAAAAATTACCAGAAGGTTTACCCTCGAATTGGCCAAGAAGGGATTTATCGGTAATATTTTATCCTCAATTTTATCAGTATAAATATTTTTTTGTTCACGCATTTAAAGGAGAAATAACTTTCCTTTTTGTGACATTTTAGGAGGAAAATGTCTTTCTTTTTGTTCAAATAAAGAAAATTGGGTCGTTTTTTTTTTAAGAATAATGAGATAATTTTTAAGATTTAAAAAATTGAAAATTTAAATTTTTTTCAAGGACCGGGTGTTGATGTTCCTGCACCTGACATGGGAACTGGTGAGCGTGAAATGTCCTGGATTGCGGACACTTATGCCAAGACTATTGGCCATTTAGACATTAATGCTCATGCTTGTGTCACTGGCAAACCTATCAATCAGGGAGGAATTCACGGCCGTATTTCTGCAACTGGTCGCGGTGTTTTCCACGGTCTAGAAAACTTTATTAACGAAGCAAATTATATGGGAATGATTGGTACGCTCATTAAAATTTATTTTCAATCTTCTCAATTTTACGCTAATAGTCTCAATTTAATTATCAATTATTGATTTTTTAAGTACTTTTTGCAACTGTAAATATTTTTACAACAGTTTTTTTTTTAATTTTGACTTTTTTCACAATTACTATTCCTTTCAGATTATGTTTCTTTTCCTGTAGAAAAACTGTAAAATTATGTAATTATCTTTTTATGGAATTTTTTTAGCTTTTCTGTATCAAATTGTAATTAAAAAATCAATTTGTATCTGTAATTTTTAATATTATTTTTAAGATATTCTTTCTTTTGTGTATTCATTTTTTTTTTGTTAATTGTAGGAACGACACCAGGTTGGGGTGGTAAAACTTTCATTTTGCAAGGTTTTGGTAATGTTGGTTTGCATTCAATGAGATATTTACATCGAGCAGGAGCCGTTTGTATTGGTATTATCGAACACGACGGATCTATCTACAATCCAGAAGGCATTGATCCCAAAGTAAGTAAATAAGAGAATAAAATACAATAATAGATTAAAAAATTTTCAACTCTACATTCTTCAGAGTAAAGAAAATCGTATCTAATAATAACTACAATTTAATTAACACACAGCACTTGGAGGATTATCGTAACGAGAATGGAACAATTGTCGGATTCCCAGGTGCTAAACCGTACGAAGGTGAAAATCTCATGTACGAACCTTGTGATATTTTTATACCTGCCGCTGTTGAGAAAGTTATAACAACGGAAAATGCCGGACGAATTCAGGTATTTTGTCTCCTTCATTTATTTTCATCAAATGTATATTTCTTTTTTTAATTTGTTTAATTTATTTTGAAATTTATTTAAACGTTTATAGGTTTAATTTGTTCCCGTATAACGTGTATTTTTATCTTTTAGGCGAAAATTATTGCCGAGGCTGCAAATGGACCAACAACTCCTGCCGCTGATAAGATTTTAATTGACAGAAAAATCCTCGTCATACCAGATTTGTATATAAATGCCGGTGGTGTCACAGTCTCGTTCTTCGAATGGCTTAAAAATTTAAATCATGTCTCTTACGGTCGTCTCACATTTAAATATGAACGAGAATCTAATCTTCATCTTCTCGGTGAGATATTTAATTTATTCATTGACATTTCAATCTTCCTTTTTCTTATCGAAATGCAATTTTTTTTCCAAATTTGATATTGATATTGCAACAAAATATTTACAGAGTAATTTAATATTCAGTTATTTAATTATTTTACTTTTTTAATCGATGTTTTTCTGCTTTACAGAATCTGTCCAAGAATCTCTCGAACGTAGGTTTGGTCGTGTAGGAGGTCGTATTCCCGTAACTCCGTCGGAGTCTTTCCAAAAGCGTATTTCTGGTGCTTCCGAGAAAGACATTGTTCATTCCGGTTTGGATTACACGATGGAACGATCAGCAAGGGTAAACAAAATATATTCACTAAATTTTCATCATCTATCTTCATTCTTAACTTTATTGTTTAATAAATTAATGCTCCATTTTTATTAAAATCAATTCCATAAAATGAAACATTTTAAATAAAAAGTTAACTTTTTTTTACTTTCGTTTCTCGAAATTTTTAAAAAATTCGTCTAGAAATTTATAATAATTTTGTTTCTTTTATTCAGGCTATAATGAAAACAGCAATAAAATTCAATCTCGATCTTGATCTCAGGACAGCTGCGTATATAAATTCTATTGAAAAGATTTTCACTACTTATTCCGAAGCAGGACTTGCTTTATAGACTAATTAAAAAAAGAAAAAAAAATGACGAAAAAAAAGTAAATGTGAAAATTGAATCTTTTTACACGTGATGATGTACGATGAAACAATAGGTTCAAATCAAATGAAATGACAACAGTATTGTTGAAAGTCCAGACATTAAAAAAAAAGTCTTTAGAAAAATACATGGACAATTATATATAAAATATATTTATAGTGGCGATATTCGCTCTATATCACGCAAATAGTACATAGCCTGATAAATACTTAATCTTTTAAATGTCCAACGCATCCCCAGAGCCAGTTTATTTTTATTTACAAATATATTTTTCTTCTGTTAAGCTTTAAAGTAAGATTAATTAGCGCCGTTCTCCTTGAATAATTGTTGTGTGATTTTGTGATGGAGAAAAGGCAGAGCATTTTTATATTTCAATTTTTATTCTTGACACATAATTTTAAGATTATATGTAATTATTGACCGTACATAATCTATTTGTACATTTTTTAATTGACTGGTGACAACGGTGCTGCCTAACAATTGTAACCATCCACATTTCCAAATATTTATGAAAGTAACTTATTTCTACGAATTTACAGACACAGTGTATTATATACCGTAAAAAAATTGTTATACATACAACAAAAGTTATGTTAATAAATATTGATAACATTACCACGTTACTAGATGGTCTTTAAATTAACGTCAATCTCGTATTTTTTAATTTTTCAAATCTTAACAAATGACTGTCATTTATTTTGTTATTAAATACATTTCTATTTATTTGCCTCTTTTTAAAAATTAAATTAAATTTGGCATATGGAAGTGAAAAATTTTGATGACTATTGAATTATAAAGATAGAATAAGAAGAAGATTATTAATATAGATTAAAAAGATGCTTAAATTGTGGGAGCGATTAACACTATCGAATTCAGTGGTTTTTCCACGAAGAAATTTCAGCGTTTGTGCAATTTTTTACGGAATTCATAAAATGCCAGAACGATTAAAAGATGTTGGTGAATCGAATGATCCGAATTTTTTTCATATGATTGAATATCATTTTCATAAGGCGGTGGAAAAAATGGAAGATTCCTTTTTAAAAGAGTTGCAAAAAAATTGTGATATGACAAACGAAGAGAGACAAAAGCATTTCAAAGGGATTATTAATATAATGTCCAATTGTCAAACTATCATTGAACTCAATTTTCCAATTCGAAGAGATAATGGAGAGTACGAGATTATTAAGGGATTCAGAGCTCATCATAATTCACATTGGTGAGAATTTTTTTGGAATTACATATACCTATTTTAGTTTAATTTTTTCCTATTTAAATATTAATTTTGTGTTGATTTCAGGTTGCCGATGAAAGGAGGAATGCGATTTGCAGCGGATGTAACGATAGATGAAGTCAAAGCTCTGGCATCGTTAATGACATTTAAATGCGCGTGTAACAATATTCCTTTTGGAGGGGCGAAAGCTGGCATTGTAATTGATCCAAAGAAATATTCTAGACAAGAATTGCAAAGAATCACTAGGCGATTTACTTTGGAATTGGCGAAAAAAAATATGATTGGTCCAGCAATCGATGTCCCGGCTCCAGATGTTAATACTGGATCTCAAGAAATGTCCTGGATGGCTGACACGTATGCCAAAACTTTCGGTAAAGCTAATTTTTTTTCATTAATTAAAATTTTAATATTTAATTATTTTAATTTAATTTTTATTAATCAGTACGTTTGTAAGATTATTTTATTTATTTTTATTTGCTCTATTTCTTCAGGAATAAACGACATGAACGCTCGTGCTGTTTGTACTGGAAAACCAATCAATCAAGGTGGAGTACAAGGAAGATTGGAAGCGACTGGTTTCGGTATTTATTTTGCAGTTTTGAATTTTCTATCTGAAGAGAAGTGGATGTCTAAAATTGGCCTCAGCACGGGATTTAAGGGCAAAACATTTATTGTTCAGGTTTAATTGATAAAATTTCAAACTAAATTTTCTTTTTCAATTGTATGTCAGCGCAAAAATATATAAAGTACAAAACTTGTAAAATTTATTAATAAATTTTTTATTATTTACAGGGATTCGGAAATGTGGGACAATTCGCAGCTCGTTATTTTGTAAAAGCCGGAGCAATATTAATTGGAGTTATTTTTCGTAATATATCACTTTACAATCCAAAAGGCATTGATCCAGAAGTAGATTTGTACAATTTATTTTCAATTTAAAAATAATGATCTTTCATTACATTGTTGAGAATATGTCTAAAACTGTTTAGGCATTAAGTAAATACATGAATGGAAAAGATACAGCAGAGGGTTTTGGAGGTGCTGAAGTATACAAAAAAGGAAATTTAATGTACGAAAAATGTGATATTTTTGTGCCGGCTGCTGCTGAGAAACTAGTTAAGAAAAAGGACGCGGAAAACATTCAAGCTAAAGTAAAATCTATGATATTTAATTTTATTCATTTTCTTATTTTTATTAATTAATACAAAACATTTACTTTTCATTTCAAGATTATCGCCGAGGGAGCAAATGGACCTTGCACACCAGCTGCGGATAAAGTTTTTCAAAAGAGAAATATTTTAGTCATTCCCGACTTGTATATGAGTGCAGGAGGTGTCACAGTTTCATATTTCGAGTGGTTAAAAAATATAAGCCATGTTTCTTTTGGAAAACTTCATTTCAAGTACGAACGGGAATCAAGTTTCTATCTTTTAGGTAGAAGAAATATTTTTTTATTCTTTTTCATAATATTTATATAATTAAATAAATGCCTATTAAAATGATAATTTAATCCTGATTTCTGATTCTGATTTAGATTCAGTGGAGAAATCATTAAAGGGAAAATTAGGAGATGTAAAAATTAAGCCATCTGAAGGATTGGAAAAAAGAATAATTGGAGCGGCGGAAAAAGATATTGTAAAAAGTGGTTTGGATCATTCAATGGAACTTGCTGCATATGTAATAATTAAATTTAACATTAATATTTGTAAACTATAATTTTAATTCTATTATTTTAATTAATTAATTTCGGGTGACTTAGTTGAAAATATTTAATTACATTTTTTTTTACATTTTTTAAATTAAAATTTAATTTATTTTTGTTTCAGTGCATCATGAAACAGGCTGAAGATCTGAACTTGTGCTTGGACCTTAGACAAGCTGCATATTGTTATGCAATTTCAAAAGTATTTAAAACCTATGCAACAGAAGGACTTACGTTAGAAATGTAAAAGATATTTAAAATTGAAGAATACACAAGACTCAAATGTAAAATAATAAGCAAAATTATTATTACAGTTTACTGAATTAATTAATGTAATTAATGCATTTTTTCTTACTATCATATTTCAATAAATAAATATTAAATTAAATTTACAAATAAATTACAATATTTACAAATTATTAATTTCTTTAACTTTAATAATTACAATTAATTTTATAAATATATATATTTTATTTCTGTTATTATTATTATTATTTTACTTATTAAACTGATTTATATTTATTATTTCTTTTTATTTATTAAGTTTTATACAAATTAAAACCCTACTATTAATTTGAAATAGTGAATATAAGTAAATGTGAATTTTAAATTTCGCGCCAATAATGCGCTTTAGTCAATGACTACTTTAGTCATTAACAAGTTTCAATAGTCCATATCTATTAAAAGTTTTTTTCTATACATTCCAATATTACACAATTCAAGACATTCCAAGAGCTGTATTTTAATTGAAAATTACAACTTTCATTAAATGCAAATTACAATATTGTAATAATTATGTATAAGTCACAAGAAGCAAGGTAGCATTATTGATGAACGTAGTCCTTTCCGCCTGGGACAGTGAACGCGTCGGGTACGTTACTCTTTGTCGTCCAACTTTTTTACATATTTTCACTAGTTTATCTGATAAATCCCATTCTAATAACAGTTTAATCGTGTTTCTTATATTCAGATCTATAATATAAAGTATTATTTTTGATATTGAACGTGAATTAGATATAAAAATTCTTGATCAAAATTGACGTCACGTTGATTGCTTTTCCTGTGGCATTAAATCATAAAAAATTGATTAAAATTTACATTTCATATCATAATTCTCAAACTTTTAGTCATATTTTTTTAAGAATTACACTATCTTTGTTGTTTTGAATCATTAATTGACATATTTGCATTGGAAATTGTTAGGTTATGTATTAAATGAGAGTCGGGATATTCGCGGGAAATTGCAGTTCTTCAAAGTAGATTCTCATTGGTCACGTGACCAATCTCAGTGAGAGCTAGGTTTCATTAGGTACGTTAGCTTTTGTCGTTCCACTTTTTAACATTTTTTTACTAGTTTATCTAATAAATCCGGTTCTGATAACAGTTTAATTGTGTTCTTCATATTCAAATCTATAATATAAAGTATTATTTCCGGTATTGAACGTAAATTAGGTGTAGAAATTCTTGATCAAAATTGACGTCGCATCGGTTGCTCTCTTCGTGGTATTAAATCATAAAAATTGATTAAAATTTACATTTAATTTAATAATTCTCGAATTTTTAGTCCTTATTTTTACAGAATTTTACATTATTTGGTATTTTGAATTATTAATTGCTACAGTTGTATAGTTAAATGTTAGGTTATGTGTTAAAAAATATTCAGCATATTCGCGGGAATTGCTACTCTTCAAAGTAAAATCTGATTGATCACGTGGTCAAACTCAGAGGATGTCAGGTTTTTACATCTTAAAAATGCCGATCGTGTTTTGTAGCATTGTGAATTAATTGATATTTAGATAGAAACGTGAGTGATTTTTGCTGGAAAGTGCAAGTATAAAAAAGAGAGGTTATATGCCTGTCAAATTATAGTGCAAAATAGTGAATTAGAAGAAGTTTTCCGGCATTCCTGACGACACTGACGACTGTTTACATTTGGAGGTTGGAATCGCCTACACGTTTGCAACAACAGGAACTTGAATTTGTGTTCTTGTGAGTAAATTTATTTTACATGCTTAATTTTTGTGCTATTATTGATTACTGTATACATATTGTGGTATAATTTTGCAAATCAATTAATGCAAAAGGTACATACATATTTTTTATATGTGTTGTAGTGATAAGAACTATCATGCACCAATTGGTACATTCCCATGTAAACTTTATAACGATTGGCCCAGTGTATATTCCAATTTAACGCTATAGAAACTATAATTGAAATAATTAATCATTTTTTCAAGGTCTTGATAATTAGATTTATAATAATAGATTGTATTTATTATTTATATATGTGTTTTTCGTACAGTTTACTTTTCTGGGTCTGTTTCGAAAACTTTTTCAACCGGCTCGTTGGTCTAGGGGTATGATTCTCGCTTCGGGTGCGAGAGGTCCCGGGTTCAAATCCCGGACGAGCCCAATTCTTAAATTTTTTACTAACATAAATATAAATAATTTTCTTTACAAATTTATGTTACATTTTTTCTTAAATTAATATTTTAACCATATCGGTATTTTTTTTATCATTTGATATTTTATACACATAAGTAAATAACTTGTGTACAAGTGAAAAGTGATATTTTCATCATATTTGTGGAAGTTGTAAACAAGAGAGTTGATCATGGCTGTTTCTCTTGGATGGGATTCGTCAAAAACCCACAGTAGTAAAGAAAGGTAAGTACAATTACAATAATTAGTAACATTACAATTTTCTAAGTGTTTGATAATATTGATTTTATTCATAAGTTGACTATTTTCTTCATATTGACTAAAATATTGTACATTCGTTCATTCCTAACCTCAAAAATTTGTCAAATCATGCAGATAGAAAAGAAAACATTAAAGAAATAACAATTTATTAATTATTTTTGAGAATTATATAAAGCTTTAAATATTTTTTTTTAATTTTATCCTTTTTGTAATTTGTTCTTTAAAAAATATTGTATTCGTAAAGTCTCATGACAAAATTTCTCTTTAAATAAAAATTCATTTTCTTTTTGTTTAAAAAAAAGTATAAGAAACATAAAAATAGAATAACCTTGGCTTTATTAGATATTTATTTTTTAATTATTCAATTAATATACGATTTAAAAAAAATTGATTTATTTTTTTATCATTTTCGGTAATATAACCTCAAAAATTCTACGTCATCAATGTTTATCAACTGAAACTTGAAATAATTTCAATGAAATAATAAATTTGTTAAATATTTATTAAATAATATAAATAATATAGTAAATTAATGTTTATATGCTACTTTAATTTTGTAAATTTAATGTACTTTCAACAGAAATTTTATTATGTTTTAAGTAACATATGGAACTATATTTTTAATAAAATAGAGAACGTACAATATTTTCCTGGCAAAATATTTTTCACATTTAAAGAAATTTGAAACTCGAATTAATTATTTTTCTCATTTTTCAGGTGGATATGCATTTATCCTCTATATCTAAATAGTAAAAAAACAAGAGCAGAAGGTCGAAAATTACCAAAAGAAAAATGTGTCGAAAATCCAACACATCAAGAGGTTCGTGATGTTTTATTAGCAGCTGGTTTAAAAGTTGGTGTTGAAAATAAACTTCATCCAAAAGAACGTAGCAAGGAATTATTGTATCGTGGTCGAATTCGAGTGCAATTGAAAAATGACGATGGTACACCATTCAATTCCGAATTTCCAACAAGAGATTCCGTTCTAAATTATATTGGCTCATCAATTCCTAAATTAAAAACTCGACAAAATAAACAATCATCTACTGAACAGACATCACAACCACAAGCAGTTGCGAAAAAAGGAAAAGGAAAAGGTCGAAGGTAATAATTTTCAAGAGAATGGTGAAATAATATGAAATTCTTTTGAAACAATTTATTCAATAATAAATAAAAATTCCAATAAACTGTTTATTTAAGTATAGATTTTATAATTGAAAATACAATACTTTTTAAATTAAAATAATTCAAAAAGAAAATTTTACACTTTCATTAGTCGACGTATTTATTGATTAATGAAAGTTTTGAAAATTAATAATTTAGCCCACCTTATAATTTTTGTCGAATGGTAATTATTGTAAAAGATCATGAATCAAAAGAAGTACATCATTTTTAATGGAATTTGATGTTGAAAATTTATAATGAGTACTAGTAAATACTTTTATTTTAACAAATGTTATTACAATCATATACCTATGTGTATAAAGTAATCAATAAATAATCTATATACATAATATTTACTGTTTTCTTTTTGCGAAATTATTTTTCAATGATAAAAATATTATTGAATTACGAAAATTGTCATTCAATTAAAAATTTATTTTTATTATGTTTAATCTAAATGTTTCATTATATTCTGCTAGTTATTTAAGTTCGTTAAATGTATTATAAATTATATATGAACGAAATCTTTATACAAATTTAAAAAAAAAAACAAATTTCGTTCCTTTGAATGTTTAGAAATTTAAGGATGTGTTTCATAGATATATGTTGTAGGATAAGGATCGTTTAATGTATTTAAATTGGATGATGGAGGTGTACCTGAATTATATGTTGACAAACTTTGAGGTATAGCCACACTAGTACATGAATGTGGCTTCCTGTGGAATAATTTAAATGGTAGTTTATGTGCGAACAATCCTGGTGGTAAAGTTGTACCCATGATTGGCCTCTTTGGAAAAAGTTGAGGTAATCCTAGCCATACTCCAGGAACAATCAAATTATTCAACGGTATACCGAATCCTAAATGAGGTCTACCTAAACCGAATAAAGTTCTTTCTTGCTGCATCGGAGTTTCTAATGATTCTACTGGTTGATTTTGAGGCGCAGTTCGTAAACTCATTGGTTGAGTTGAAAGTTCCATCTGTAAAAGAAATAATTTTTTTATTACCAAAATGTTTGCTTTGAATATTTTCTCTTGAAGACAAACTTTCTTGTAAATAGTTTGATCTTTGTGAAACATTATTTATAAGTGTATTTTACGTTTACTGATCCCATTTCCGGTGGATTGCAAAATATATCTTCTTCTTTAAGAAGAAATGTCCTTGATGGCTTTGGATGTTGTGGAGGAATATTGTAGTACGTTGGTGGTAATGTTGTTTCGATATTTAATACTGGTTCTCTATAATTCTTTGGTTCAATATTTGGTTGTGTTATTACTTGTTTTGGACAGTTATTCAAATTTAAAGGTTGTTGGGCACTTCCTACTATTTCATTTTTAGGGAAAGGTGATGTTTTCACACGATGAGTTATTCCGAGTATTTCAGTAGGGCACCAAGTATTACCCATTGTAGCACCCAGAATAGGTTCACCTGAAGATGGCGATTTATTTGATTGGCGAGATTTACATAAATCTGTCGAGCACTGACCACATTTTACTGGTTTACAAGGTTCCCTAAGTTTTACTTCCCTCATAGGTCCATTATTTTCAAAATATTCCGCAACTCTTTTAATATGATCTAAAAATAGGAAGAAAATTTTTTTTTACAAAATTAACAAATGTATGTGTCGAAAGGAAAATTTAAATTAACCTTTGTGTACCTAAGGCTTCTTCATTTTTTAAATTTAACAAAGAACGAATAGATCTCCCTCCTCTTTCTTCAATATTTGCCATTTTCAAATTCATGGCAATTTTTCCACCATATTTTATTTCTTTTATGCATTCTGTACCTAGAATTACAGTTGAGCGAAACAAGTTAATTTTATTCGATAATTTAACACTATTTTTTAAAATGAAAATTTTAAATTAAATAACCTGGGTTAAGAAATTTTATAAAAGGTAAAATCTTACCTCGATACAAAAAACACAACACTGTCACAATAATTTGAAATCGCATTTTAATTGCTACAATTTTTAAACTTCTCCACTCAATTTCCCACTGACATTAAATAAAAATGATCCATTATTTATACTTTTTGTCAAGAATCTGCTGACATTATAATGTTCATTTCTTTAAGATATGCTGAAATTTATTAGTTATTTATTACATAATTTAACTTGCGAATACAATGAAATTTTTTTTCTTGAGAGAATAAGTTACTAAGAAATTGGAGAAAATTGAAACATTTTTTTAAAATACAGAAAACGTTGAAAAAATCAGTTTTAAAAATAAAAAAATAAAAATGGATTATTTTTATTTAAACCAAAAAATGAAATACTATGTCTTTGTTATTTATTCTATATAATATTAATACAAAAATAACACAATATTAAGTATTAATAAAAATAAAAATTTGAAAAAATTTATTTACTGCTATGTAAATAAAATATGATTTAAAAAAAATACTAAAAAATTTTTTTTTTAATAAAAAAGACAAAAAAAATCCTTCACCGTGACAATGCTTGAAGCATTGCCGTGACCAGGATTCGAACCTGGGTTACTACGGCCACAACGTAGGGTCCTAACCACTAGACGATCACGGCTAACGAAGGATATAAAATTTTTTGAGAAAAAGTCGATTCCACTGCAATGACTCATTTATATTATATATAGATATTGTACACATTGAAAAATAACAAGCAATATTAATAATTTACTTTATTACAGACGACTTTATTTCCCATTAAAAATAAATTTTTTTAATAATTAAAACTTTTAAATATTGTTATAATGATAATTCAATTTTGTTTCACCATTAAAATAAATCGAATTCTGCAAAATTTCGCGAATCCGTAATAATGAAAAGTCAATTGTTTCCATTTTTCTCGGAACAATAAACGTATAACTCAACTTTCCTTAAAATCTTATTCATTTTTTGCACTAAATATTTTTATCCAGAATGTGTGAAAAGGTTTATTGAGAAATATTTATACTTAATAAACTTTTATTCACGTTCTTTTTTTTTTTTAAAGAATTAATGTTTTTTTTTCAATAATTTATCCGGAAGGAGTTATCAAATAAACATTTCTATGAATTTTCCTTAATTTTCTTCTTCTTTTTTGTTCTTTTTTCTTTTTTGAATAATATTTTTGTTGTAAATGTTTATAGTAGACAAATGATAAATTATCTTTAAATAAAAAAGATTTCTATTTTTAAAAGTAATGCTTGATTTGTGTCGCCTACAAGTGTTAAAGTTCGCAATTATGAGTTTATCTCAATCGATAGAACAGAGTTCTTCTGTTACAGAATTTACTTCCCTCTTTCCTCAATTTTTTGAAAGTTTCACTCAGTGAAGGTTGAATTTATCTCTAAATTTGCTATAATAAAAAGGGCGCTCAATAAAAAGTGTAATAACATTTTGATAGTGAAAGATTCAATGTGATGAATTAATGACATTAAATTAATTACTGAATATTGTTATTTAGAAATTTTTAAAATTGTGTAAACAATCAATTTTGTAATGATGCAATGAATTGGATCTATTTTCACTTCAAGTTATATGAAATTTTACTTAGGGTTTTTTTTTAAAATTATTTATTTGTGGCCTTCTAAGTATTTTCTGTTGCTGTCAAAGTGAAAAAGGAACTAGGACGGATGTCCGTTCGTCTGGAAAGTTTGTGGGATTCAATCGCTATGGAGCCACGTCAGAGTGTCAATTCAAAGCAATGTAATCTCCGTTTATACGAGCGGCCAATAATCGGCTTATTGATTTCAATTCGTTTGGACTTAAGTATCGTGCACAATGAAATGTTTGTTTAATTTAAACATATATACTATTTTTTTTCACTATAAAACATTGATTTAGTATTTCATTCTCTGCTTTGTTTTCATTTGCAAAAGTCCACATTTCTGGTAGTATAATATAGAAATTTTAGCGTAATATAACTTAATGGACAAGCGAAACAATCAACGTCGAATTACCGTGATGATTTTGCTGATGAGGCTTTTGTAATTTAGCAAATGTCACAAAGCATTTATTTACAAATAGAAAAGAGATAAATGCCATTTTCAATCAGAAAATAGAATATAGGCATTACTTTGTGTTTGTATTAAATTTTATTGCAATTTACGTTCCCCTGAATGATTGTTAAAATTTTTACATGACATGGTATTTCGCTTTTTAAAATTGTCGCAATAGGGCGAAATATAAAATATATTTCTTTCAGATTGAAATTTTAAATCAAGCGATTCTTAGGTTTAAAAAATAGCCAATGATCTTAAAATGCAATTTTAATTATTGTGGGATCTTATTTCTAAAAGTTGTCTTTCAAGAGATAATAAAGTAAATACCATGTAATTTATACAATAGAAGATCATAATATTTCCAAGTGAACAAATTTTCTCAGATATGTATATGCATGAAAAAGCTTTATGATTTTATTGAAGCGACAAATTGAACTAAAAATAATCCTGTACGTCAGAGCTCGATCGTTCATGTGTATGAGGGAGGTAACTTTGATGTTACTAAGTTACCTGGTTAAACATGTATACTTGACTATTTCTGTCGCATTGTAAACAAAGTGTAAGCAATTCTTAAGATATTATTTACATTTCCGATTTCTCGTTAATATATCATTTGATTTTTCATATAATAATTTTTCCACTAATGTTCCAAAAGTTGTGAACGTTCAAATCAACGAAATATTTTTTTGATTTAAATATTTCAAAAAATTACACAACTGCAATAAAAAGTAAAAACGTAAATTAAACATTTTGAATCTTTTTGATTTATTTTTGAGTAAATTACACACAATTACTACAATAAAATTTAATCTTGAAGAAGAAATAAATTAATTTCGTTCATTTGAACGTTCACAACTTTTGGAACATACTACTCATCGTAATTTAGAGATAGAAATTTTTAAAGTAGAGGAAAATAAAAAAGTTATTCATATTTATTACTCTTGGATTTTATTGATGGAATACAATTTGAAAAAGTCAGTAATGTATAGAATTTTTCCACATCTTTTTTTTTATTTCTTGAAGATTTCTTTTTTTCATGCCAAAATGCGCCATTTCTGTCTCTATTGGTTAGGAATTGAGTAGTCTTCGGGTAGAATGAGCTTTAGAATGTGCTTTCCACTCGATCAGTCAAACTAACATGCAAATCGAAACTGTGCTCACCGTTAACCCGTAAATACGGGCCACATAACACGAAAAGGGTATCGCCTTGTTCGGAGAAGTCTAGTCAGAAAGAATTAATGAATTCATGGAACCATGAATTAAAATCACTCATACTGAAAAACACAAAAAAAAAAAATTCGTATGTAATTGTC
>JUFY01022375.1:0-12333 GCA_001855655.1 Leptopilina clavipes
GTCGACCACTTACTTGAGTATGATAGAAACCTGGTTCATATATATGTATATAGAACCACAAGGTGCACCGATCGATGTTTCGATAAATCGACTTGTCCACCACGTTCAATCCACCAGTGTTATTTCCGGTCCACGCAACTTCATTCCTCCATCTACAAATTAAAAAGATACACACATTTAATTAGTTGAGACTAATTGAAACCGATATTTAATTATTTTTACACACATTTTATAAAACAATTTAATTCAACTTTTTTTTTTATTACTTTTTGCTCAACAAATTTTTTAAAAGTTTTTATAGAACGTTTCGTTAGAAATAAAAATAAAAAAAAAGAATGTTGAAAAATAGAGTAATTGTAGACGACACGCTTTTGCAGTGACTTTACAGGAAGTGTGGAATAACGAAGAAATCTGACACTTAGCGGGGGTGTATTTCTAATTTTATTGCACGCCCGCACCGGAGTATCATAAACCTAATAATACCCCTCTTTGATGTCAGCGTCATCCTTCAACGTTTAATAAATCCACGTGTTGCTACTCCTATTTCAAAAGTGGCTTCATGCCGAATTGTCATGATGCTTCGAAATCCGAGCTAATTAACAATGACGATAAACTTCTTCAAACGGGACAAATTTTCCTTTTGTCACAAAATTCTCAATTTTCAATATAAATATTCAAAAAAAATCTCTTTCTTAAAATTATTTTTAACTGTTAACCTTCTTTTCGAAAAGAATAATTTTTCAATTTTTAATTTCTAACAGTATTTTTTAATTGATACGTTTTGAATAATAATTTTGCATAATAATTAATAAAAAAAAACATTCAACACTTCGATATTTGTTTACATGCGCGAGACTTTTAATTAAGATTTCATATATTATAAAAACATGAGTTATTCACAATTTTAATTGAAGCTTTACAAAATCAAAATGAATAAATCCTGTCATTCGCTGAGAAATTTCAATTTATTTGTTAATTTAGTGGTAAAATACGAAAAAGATTTATAAAGCGAAGTTAAATAAACTAAAGTTGCGTGTGTCAAGTGAGGCGGAATGCATAGAAAGGAAATGAGACTCAGATTTAAATTAATGTTATTGCGGTCGTTCAGTGTGTGACGTCATTCTCGAATCTTGCACATCACAAACTCCTAATTCAAATTTTATGTTAAAAATTCTTATAAAAAAAAAAAAAAATGTCTATATATATGAAATAATATAAATATTGAAACGTGGGAAAAAATTTAATTATCAACTGATACGATTGAACCAGGTGAAAATAAATTTATTAGGTAACACGAATCTCTAATAGCTTCTCTACAATATATGTTTATTAAGTAGATACACTCAGCGTGGGCTGACAAAACGCATATTTATTACTGTAATCTTTTTTTTTCATCAATTAAAATCTGATTAATGTTTTTGTCAATTAAAACAAAGTGAAGGTAAATAATGATAAAGTTGTTAAAGATCAGAAATATTTTCAAATAAACTGAAAATATTCCAAAATGATGATAATTTTAAGATTAAGACATAATTCTTTTTCGACAGATGATAACTATTTCAATTATTATTAAATTAAAAATTTTATTAAATTATTATTAATTATTATTTTGTTAAGTTAATTATTGCTTAATTTAATTTTTGAGAGAAATAATTAAATGTAAGTCTAGTTATTCAGAAAAATAATTAATAATAATTTAATTATTGAGAGTTGTAGTTTTAATAATTACGAAATGTAAATTAATATTTAATAGTGATATTAATTTTTGATAGATTACATTATAACTGAAATATTACATCGCCTTATTGCTTCGTAAGTTGAGAACATTTGCGCCCACCAATCACAGTATTATCCCCACTTCATTTTCCCTGCGCGCGCAATGTTCTCAACTTACAACGCATCACGCGCACCAATCACAAGTTTATCCCCACTCTTTTAAAACTGCGCACGCATTGTTCTCAACCTAGGTTCCCCAATATTTCAAACAATGAATAATAAATGCATCGTTCTCAAACCAGATCCCCCATATTCCAAATAAATAATTAATATTTTAAATTATCAAAACTTTTCCAATCAAATAAATACCATTGGCAATTTTTTTCTTTAAGTTAAATTCCACCTTCTTTGCAAATACGACTAATTTCAAATGATAAGTCAACAATAACCGTTTCGAATTATCTTCGAAGGGGGAGAATTTTAAAAAATTGAAAATGAAAAAAATTGTGAGGATGGAAATGAGGAAGTGTTGGCACTTGGCCAATTGTTGGCTTATCTATTCGCAGTACCTAATGTGAGAGATGTTGAAAGAGTACTTGCAGGCGAGAGTCAAAGAAAGAGGAGAAGTGATACAAGAGGCACCGCGAGGTGGTACGAAGAGAAAGAGTGAGAGACAAAGAGAGAGAGAGAGAAGGGGGCTGAAAGGGAAACGAGCAAAGAGGGCTGATTTTTTCCGAAGAGGCAATTTACGGTAAAATTACTCGGCGAGGCGTGAAGAATTTTGAGAGGCGTGCAACAAGTGGTTGGGTGCAACAAGTTATTGCCAACGACGTCTGGGCTTTCCAGGCTTATTCCCTTTCACGCGCTTGCGTTCCCCGTCGTCCAATACCAGCCCCAAGAATTGAAATCCTCCATGGAATTTCATGTCACTGTGGAAAGTCGCGAGACCTCCCTCACCGTGTGCAATATTATACACATTTACCGTCAATTCAATTGTTATACATATATGAAACTCATTCCAAGTCGCGCCAGAACTACAATTTTCATGAGAAAATTCTTCAAACCCTTCCTTTTTCATTACAAAAGCAAGAAAAGAAAATGTTTCTATTGTTAAAGGAGAGCTGATGAAAGCACGGTCTAACGATTATTATAAATGTCTCCTTAAAACAGTGAAATGATGCATAAAATGAAATTTGAAACTTTGTAAAGTGGGTAATCTATTGGCATGATGCAAGTTGCATAATCATTTAAGCGTTGTACATCAAAATGTGTATAGAGAATAAAGGTAGATATGATGTGGCAGTACTGCCAGAATAATTTAAACGTCATAGGAGCCTCGTTTTTCACTGGACACTCGTGATTCTGGACAGGGGCCAAGGCAAATAAACTTATTCTGATGTGTGGTAGCGGCAGAGAAAAAAAGAATCACGAGGCTTATAACATAGCGCGCGGTACGCGGTTTAAGATGAGCGACGATTGTGAACCGTGCGAACTTACACATATTTCGTTGGTCACGGTGGCTCGAGATTGGTCCAGACAGGCGACACGAGATGAGGCAGACGGAGACACTTACGTGGGTGGGTGCCCTGAACTGTCTGTCCGTGTCTATCTGCATATCGCTACACACACACACACGAGCAAAAATCATTCTCAGCCTCCGTTGCAACTTTGATTATCATCCCGAAGAAAAATGACACTGCTTTTCTCCAGTAAATGAATTTTAATAAAAATCATCTGCTTCAATCTTCAAGTTTCTCTATTTCTTCACTGTTTGCAACTGAATTGCTTCTTGTTGGCTGAAACTACCGTGTATCAAAGCTACTATTGACTGAAACTACCACCAACTGAAGCTACTGTTGACAGAAACTGTCAGCAATTGAAATAATTGACAGAAACTACCGTCAGTTCAAGTTATTGTTGACTACAACCACCAACAATTGGGGTTGAAGACAAGAACTACCGGGTATTGAAGCTATTGTTGACTAAAACTGCGAAAAATTGAAGTTGAAGTCAAGAACTACCGGCTATTTAAGTTATTGTTGACTAAAATTGTCAGCGAACTCAAGTTATAGACCAAAACTACCGTCAATTGAAGCTATTTTTGGCTGAAACTACCAAGAATTGAAGTTAAAGACCGAAACTACCGGTTATTGTTGACTAAAACTGCCAATAATTGAAGTTACTGACAGGAACTACCGTCAATTGAAGTTACTGACAGGAACTACCCTCAATTGAAGTTTTTATTTACTGAAACTGTTAACAATTTAAGTTATCAACCGCCACTACCGTCAATTGAAGCTACTGTTGATAGGAACTGCCAAAAATTGATGTTCTTGACAGAAACTACCCTTAATTGAAACAACAACTGTTTGAAACTACCGACGAATTGAGTAGAAACTATTTTTGACAGCTACTGTTTCAATTGATCGAAACTACTGGCCACTTAAGTTATTATTGAAAGAAATTGAAGATATGAAAATAAACAACATCAAAGGTCAATAAAATAACAAACTATTATCAAAATACAAGATTATTTTACATTTTTGAAGTGCCAAATTTTTAAAAGTAATTTTTTAAAACAGAAATGACTTTTTTCCAAAGAGTCAATGCCAAAAATGTTGTCCCTGACAAATTATAATTGTCCGCTAAATGGCATTGGCTTTTATTAACATGTAACAATTTCTAGATGAGACGTAAAAGCAAATAGGATATCAAATAATATGCAGTAATTTCATTTTCGGGGTAGCAGACAAAATTGACACTAATTGCGCGTTTACCGGACCTACTCGACAAGCGCGTGTGTGCGTTAATCATACAGTCTGGTAATTTTGCCGTCATCGTATATATACTGGAATTGCGTGGGAGAGAGAGAGCGAGAGAGCAAGAGGGTTGATGACAATTCACGTCCCGGAATTATTGTCGCGAATGCGCCAAAAATAAGAAAATTATAATCATCATCTTTTGTGTATAACACTTACGTCTGCGATGCCGTCTACGCATGGCTCGCGAGACTTCGAGGTCTCATTGTTCCTCGCGGACTCGAGTGGAATATAATTTATGACACGTATACATACTGGTACATTGTATATAAGCGTCTGCATGACACTCTCACGCGTTACTTTATACATTATTTCATCCACTTCTCATTATGTCTTGATGGAGAAAATTGTTTCACACTAATAGTTTCGCTCCATAAAAAATTATATCTAGAGAAATAGTAATTTACAAATAGTAGAAATAGTACAGTAGTTTTAATTGTTGATGGTACTAAATAAAATATTGACGCTTATTGCGTTGTCAAGTTGAGAACATTTGCTCGCGCCAATCACAGTGTTCTCCCCACTTTCTTTCCACTGCGCGCGCAATGTTCTCAACTTACAACGCACTAAGCGCACCAATCACAAGTTTATCCCCACTCTTTTAAAACTGCGCACGCATTGTTCTCAACCTAGGTTCCCCAATATTTCAAACAATTAATAATAAATGCGCATAATATTGTTATTTTGTACTTTAACTGGTTTTTGAAGGAATTTTTAATATTCTCGCACTTAGGGGATAATGAAAGACAATAATATTTCTAAGTTTACTCTTTTCCAAAGTGGAAAAAAGTGCAATGGAAGTAAAATTTGGATGAAATTGAAATTTCCTCGAGTGTGAATGAGGAAAAGATATGAAAACCCACACGGAGCCATATCGAAAAAGACGTCCCACGGACATCCGCAAGAAATCGCGTCTTGTTTTGAGACGTTCCTAAGGACGTGCATATATATATACAACAAACCAGTGAGATATCTTAGCGCTTGTAAAGCAGAAACAGAAAGAATATCCTATCTTCTACCACTGTCACAGTTTGCTCGATGTCAAACTGTGGCGTGGGCGTCGTATCTCATTGGTTCGGCTCGTAAGTCTCTCTCTCTCTCTTCCTCGCGTCTTGAAAACTTGCTTGGGCTTATGTCGATACTCGTGTATGTGCAATCTGCATTACACGATCCGGTGACCGCGCAACTAACGACAAAGTTGAACGCGCTCTCGAGCGTAAAGATTCAGGTGGGCTCACTATACTCTATCGATGACATAAATTTCACGTGAATAATTATCCTCGACTTTAATATCCCCTATTCCGTGAATTATTACCCCTCTCTCTCTCTCTCTTTCCTTGCAATTTCACAAATCGACCACTAACTAAATTTTACTCTTGATCTAAACTAATAAAAAAAATTAATAAAATAAATGCTTCTCTTTCTTTTGTAAATTGTAACACAAGAAAAAATGAATTGTTTGGTACAATTTGTCAACTTGAGTGAGTGTTATTCGAGGGACCAATGGCTCTTTATTAATAATCACAGCAGAAATGTCGCGGGGGAACTTCTCTCACCCACTTTGTCTTCGTTTGAAGAGAGACGAGAGAGCATATTTAAGAGAGATAGTCAGAGTGTCTGTTAAACTTGTCACGGGGGTGGTAAAAGCATAATAATAGCGAGAATGATACATGACTCCGAGATGAAGAGAATCTCTTCTGGTACAAACGTCTGGAACTCTCTCTCTCTCGAGATTTTATTTCACACACGTACAGTCGCGCTTCTGTACAAACAGTCGCATTTTTCTTGTTTCAAATATAATTTTAATTGTCTCGATAAATTTTTTTTTGCAAAAAAAATTATTCATCTTCTATTTTAATTATTAAAGTATTTTTGCAAAAAAAAAAGAGAAGAGAAAATTACACATTATTTTTGAGAACCTACGGCAATTTATTTTCTCTCCGTGAAAATCATAACAGAGACGACTGTGTTTCTGGACTTTGTCCTAAGTGGGTGGCCATAACGTGAACAGACAATGGGACACATGTTTCCGTCATGCAAAGATGTCATTATGTGAATCGTCATAACACTTCGTTATAATAACTGACGAGATGACAATTCTACATGACAAGTGACTATGCCCATGGCTAATTTCATTTTATCTCTTTTCACTTCTCACTTTGTAGGACAAATTTTTCATCAACAACAAACTAGACAAAAGACGTGTGTAAATAATAAATATACAATAACAAAAATACCATCGTAATGAGCGAAAACAAAAATTATCTTTCCGAAGGAAAAGAAAAACAGGAAAAATAAAAGGCGAATTTAATGACAAACCTAAAATAACGCAAAGCGGAAGTAGGAAAACATAAAACAAGAATCAAAGTATCAAAAGAGATAAATAACGAATTTTTTTTCCAAAAATCGCTCTGCGCAGACCAATTAGCATTCACACTGCAAATAATTAAATGCGTCACGATTTTTTACCGACTGCAGTTGATGAATTGAAAAATTTTCCAAATTTTAATTCGCAAAGGGCGAGAATACGATATCGAAAGGAAGAGAGAGAGAGAGAAAGAGAGAGTCCATAGATCACCAACTATCCACTCGGTGAAAATTAATGGAACAGTTTGTCGCTGGATCTAAAATAATTGAAGGAAAAGCTATTTTCGACTTCATCGAATCTCGTAATCCGCGTTAAATCATGCGAATCAACGTGGCTAACGAGGACTCGTGATTAACGACCACTTTCCAAAAGACGTGACTCCTCTAGCGCGCGGCATATCATCACGAGAGAAGCAAGCGCGAAACCCAACAAAATCCACACGCTGACGGTATCGCGGGGGAGGGAGAGGGGGACAAAGAGACATACACTCGAGACTAAACATTTTAACTCTCAGGGTCTCTCTCTCTCTTTTTCCTCTCCTCGACGGGCAAAAAAAACAAGCCAACTTTTCGTTTTCGCGGTTTTCAGCGTGGGTATACAAAATAATATGCGCGTGTCCTATAAAGACTAAATGGCAAAAAAAAAAGATGAGAAAAAATGAAGAGAACACGAAAAATTGTTGTTAAATCTCTTGTGTCTCTTGTGAAGATACGTTTTGACATATAAAACAAGAGACGACAGAAGTTTGAACCATTAAAAATGTGAATGATAAATTTAAAACAAAGGGATTAAAAAATAGGGAGAAAAATTTTTTAATGAGAAACAAACTAATAGAGTATCAATGATTATTAACACTACTACTAACATAATTTACAGTTGCTTGCAAACATTATTTCTTTAAACAATTTGAAACTACTGTCGTGTGAAACAACTACTAATTAAAACTGTTGATGTTTTCAGCAACTACAAACACAAGTGATAATTTAAACTACAGTGAAGGCTACTGTATTTTGAAACTACTGATAAATAATTGAAGCAGTTATGATTTGGAAATAACATAAATTGAAGCTATTATAATTTGTAACTATCATTAATTGAAGATATTATAGTTTCAAACTACAATTAATTGAAGGTATTATAGTTTTTTACTACCATTAATTTAAGAAATCGTAGTTCAAAAAAAACATTAATTGAAGACATTAAGTTTACAACAACCATTAATTAAAGTTAGTGTAGTTCGAACTACCATTAATTAGAGAAATTATAGTTAAAAACTACAATTAATTGAAGCTATTGTATTTCAGTTACTATTAATTGAAGACATAACAGTTTGAAACTACTGTCTATTGAAGTTATTGTAGCTATAACACTATTAACTGAAGCTATTGTAGTTAAAACAGCATTAATTGAAGTTATTCTAATTAAAACGACTAATAAATGAAGCTATTGTAGTTTAAAACTACCATTAATTGAAGCTAATGTAATTTAAATCACCATTAAGTGAAGCTATTGTAGTTCAAACTACCGTTAATTAAAGCTTTTGTAATTAAAACACCATTAATTGAAGATATTGTAGTTAAAACGACAAATAAATAAAGCTAGTGTAGTTTAAAACTACTATTAATCGAAGCTATTGTAATTTAAATTACCATTAAGTGAAGCTAGTGTAGTTCAAACTACCGTTAATGGAAGCTTTTGTAATTAAAACACCATTAATTGAAGATATTGTAGTTAAAACGATAAATAAATAAAGCTATTGTAGTTTACAACTACTATTAATCGAAGCTATAATTGAAGAAAATAAAGTTTACAACTATCATCGATTGAAGCTGTTGTAGTACAAAGTTACAATTAATTGAAGACATTAAAGTTTGAAACTACCATTGTTTGAAGCTATTGAACTTTGTAACTACAAACAATTGAAGCTATTAATTTCTAGAAAACAATCTTTGAAGATATTATATTCCGCAACTACCTATTTATTTAAGCTAATATAATTTTATAAAAACCATACTAATTTCTTGAAATCGAGATGAATAGTAAAACTTTAACGAAATGTTCCAGGAGAATTTTCAACTCTGACAAATTACATACCTCGACACATTTACAGTTATAATGTACACCGTTCAATGCTAGGAGCGCGCTAAAATGAAAGGATTAAGAAATTGAAGCTGTCAGGTGTTTAATATTTGAAACATGAAAAAATTGTTGGTTCGTGTCGTGTGGGGTTTGTGTCGCTCGTTGGCTCATGCTCTGCAGTCTAAGTTTGCCACAAAGCCGGTGTGTGTCACATACTCTAATATATTAGTTTCATGTGTAGTTACATAACCAGCTTGTGGAGTTTGCCACCATTGCATTCCCAACGTCATCTAAGTCGTCGTGAAAAGTCGTCCAGGAATGTGTGTGCTTTCGAGTTCTGCATATAACGATTCGTTGCACTTTCCAAAGAGGCTGCTTTGTCACCCGGAACCATCTTTGTCACCAGAAGCCGGGGCCCTCCTTACAAAATATCTCCATTAATAGAATCGCAGAACAAGAAAAGATACATATTTCCTATATTTATGATCCAAAGCCCACTGTCCTCTTGTCCAACCAAAAATAAAAGGACCAACCAACAAATTTTGTTCAATTACCTCCTATCTAGTTCAAAAATTTGAATTTTTTCCACAATTTCTTAGAGAAGAAAAATTCCCCCCAAGAGAGGGAGGTATAAAATCTGTATTAATTAACAGAAAACTGCAAATAATAAAAAATTTGGTTCGAATGTGTTGAATATATATTGTTTAAGATCTAAAATTGTGTTTCTGTATATAATTGTGATTGACACATGTGTAGCAAGATTCATGGACGTGTGAGCACTAGGTGACGTAAATACTTGTAGAATAGAGACTAAGATTTACTGGTAACACCCACATGGCAGATGCATTCAATTGCGCGAAGCACACACCAGGCTTGGATTCTCAGGAATGATAGTCGTTCGTCGCAAAAGGAACCTCGAACAAAGGAATGTCGATTCTCCGAGAATGATAATGCCATAACTCTAATTTTCCCTTCTACAAAAACCTCATTGCGCATTTTAAGGCTAATTGCTATTCACAAATTATAAGAAGACAGTATCTTAAAAATTTTCTATTCTTCTCCCTGTCAGAGAAAATAAATAACACAAACTATTTTTCCTACTTATTTTCTCCAGTCGAAAATATTTATTGTTCTAAAATACTATTTATAACTATCATTAGCTGCCGAGTAAAGTTATTATAGTTGATGGTAATAACCATTAAAACTTGAAGCTGTTTAAACATGCAAAGTACAATTAATTGAAGATGATAGTTTAAAACTACTATTAATTCAGAATATTTTAACTTGCAACTGTAATTAATTAAAGCTATTACAGATGGTAAATACCATTAATTAAAGTTATTACACTTTGTAAAGAAACATAACTAAAGATATTTTTTTTCAAACCATGATTAAATGATGCTATTAAAATTTTCAAGTATGTTATTAATTAAAGCTATTATGGTTTGCAGCTACCATTATTTGAAGCTACTGTATTTAGTTACTACAATTGCTTGCAGTGGTTTCAATTAATGATTATCAATCGTTGAACTTAGGAGAATTCGTAATTACCATTAATTGAAACTATTGTAGTTGGAAACGACCATTAATTGAAGCTATTGTAGTTTGAAAATAACATTAGTTGAAGCTATGTCAATTTCAAACTACCATTAATTGAAGCTATTGTACTTCAAAATCACCATTAAAAACATTACAGTTTGCAACCACTGTCAATTGAAGCAATTGTAGTTCAAACTACCATTAATTGAAGACATTGAAGTTTGAAACTACCATTAATTGAAGCTATTGTATTTTAAACTACCATTAATTGAAGATATCGAAGTTTCAAACTACCATTAATTGAAGCTATTGTAGTTTAAACTACAATTAATTGAAGATATTGAAATTTCAAACTACCATTAATTGAATCTATTGTAGTTTAACCTACAATTAATTGAAGATATTGAAATTTCAAACTCTTATTAATTGAAGCTATTGTAGTTTGAAAATAACATTAATTGAAGCTATGTCAATTTCAAACTACCATTAATTGAAGCTATTGTACTTCAAAATCACCATTAAAAACATTACAGTTTGCAACCACTATCAATTGAAGCAATTGTAGTTCAAACTACCATTAATTGAAGACATTGAAGTTTCAAACTACCATTAATTGAAGCTATTGTATTTTAAACTACCATTAATTGAAGATATCGAAGTTTCAAACTACCATTAATTGAAGCTATTGTAGTTTAAACTGCATTAATTGAAGCTAAAATCAAAAGTAAATCTTTTTAAATTAAGCCAAAAACTACAATTGATTAAATATTTCATCACCTATAAGTACCGTTACTTGAAGCTATCACCAATGCTAACTACCGTCAATTGAAGCTATTTTTTGTGACTATAATGAACAGTATAATTATCAACGATAAGAGAATAAATGGAAAAATGAACAACAAAAAAACAATTTGATTTACACAAAATCGAGAATTTTTTTTCTTCTACTAAAGTTTCGAAACATCAAATCGTAATTGTAGTACTGGTAATTGAAAAGTGCAGAATGAGTAATTTTATGTATGGCTTGACACCGTGAATGCATGTGTCGTGAATCTTGTAAATTCATTGTGTACTAAAATGAACGATTCAAAGAGGGATTTTTTTTTTAATTCAATGGAACCTCTCTCTTAACTCAAGTGTGTGTGAGTGTGTGTTCGAGTTCGCATGTTTTGTGAATTAGCGGCTCGTTTCACGGGTTATACGATACAGCGCGATACGAAAACCACCCACTAAACGTCACTCGTCGCCACACGAAATAAACGGGAAAACAAACGAGCGCTATATATTCGTTCGAAAATGCGTGCAAGGTCGTTTCGTCAACGCAAAATGACGCACTATGTCACGCTTGTGGCACGCACCAACATCTGTCCGATTTGTCTAATAAGAAATTGTGACATTGACTCTGAAAATCCCGTTATTGAAACTCAATATTATCGAAAATTCCAAGTCTCATAAGACTTGCATTTACTATCATATAAATAAAGTCACACATTTTGAATTAGTACCTATTTTAAAGAGTTAGTTGAAATTTTAATTAACACAGATCGAGAGTATCTAAATAAACAAGCAGTTAATTTTACCATTCCCAATTATTATTGGTTCAACTATGAACTAATTGTCAAAATAGTAAATACACAAAATACTATGCAATGAACTCAATAAAATGTTGTTTCAATTAATAAAACGATGCCATTGAATTGTGCTACCACTCTGCAGCTTCCCACACGGAGAGAAAAAACAAGGCATTTCCCCGTGAAATTTCACTGCTTTTTACTATGATCATTTACCATTGAATATACCTGAAACGCACAT
>JUFY01022378.1:0-16751 GCA_001855655.1 Leptopilina clavipes
TTTGAATTTTTTTTAATTATGTATTTTTATTTTTTATATTAATTACGCATTATATTTTTTTCTGATTACTGTGGGTCTCGTCGATATTCAAAATATATTTTTTATTGTATAAACAATGATAAAAAATATAACATATTGAATAATAAGAAAAATATAATAAAAATTTAATATAGTAGAAATAAATAAAAAAAAATTTTTTTAAGAATAATAGAATGTGAAGGAGATATTCTTTTTTGTTTATACTTTATTGTTGTTAAAAAATTACTAAACACTAACAATTTCAACACGACACTAAACTTGATGCACTCACAATCAGTAGATGTGCCAATGTTATTGTCATAGATGTAGAGGACTAGAATAATTAGACTTTTTAGGTGAATCCCTATAGAAATTAGATGATCCTCAGGTGTCTCTCCTAATATTTTGCACTCTTGAATTATGTTCCTAAATTTTTATAATTTTCAGCCTGCAACGAATTTTCCAAAACAAAATAAAACTTGTTTTTTGACAGAAAAGGTAATCTTCACTAAAAAAAAAATTGAGAAAAATTTTATCTTCTTTGTCCAAAACAAGAACAACATTAAAAACTCTATAAGGAAGTGTGCGTTGGTTGTAATAGAATTTTAAACATTTTTTTTTTGCATAAAAAAAATTTTATAATAACGATCGTTGCACGCTGATGCAATTGATTGACTGATTGCATTGACATCATTATAAAATTTTGCTCCAGTTGATAAATTCAAATCTGAATTGAATTTATTATTATTTAATCAATTTATTATTATTCAAATCAATAAATTTATTCACACACAATTTGCTATGAATATGTGTAGAATGATGGAAAAACATTTTTCTTTTTTCTATTTCTAGATTTGTCATAATTTTCTACATTTTTCAGATCAATCGATTTTTTTTCTTCTTTTTTTGATAATTTTTTACTTCTGTTAAAATAAATAATTCAATTATTTTAACTGTAAATTAAATTGTTTCGGTAATTTTTTTTTTATATTTTTCTTTTTGTTTCTGTTGAATAAAAAGAAATTTTCTTCTGAAAATAATTGAAAAATAATTGAACCTCGAATAGTAAATAATTGATTAAAAAAATTTAAAGATATTACAATTATACCAAATTAAATTTGATTAGGTTTACGAAGGGAAAATTTGTCTATTAATAAAAAATTTACTTTTTTACCAAAGTAATTTTTTTTTTAAAAGAAGACAAATGTCCAAAAATATTAGAATTTATTGATAAAATAAATTTTTAATTTCTTTTCTGAATTAAAGAAATTTAAAGTTTGTTTACTGAAAAAATTTATATGTTAATACATATTAATTTTTTTAAATTGATTTTAATTTTTAATTTAATTAGTATTGTGAAATTTTAATCAATTTATTAATTAATTTTTTTCAATGTTTAGATTTTTTTTTATCAGATTATTTTTTATTTTATTTTTTATTTTGAACGAATTTCGAAATTGAATGTTATTGTTTTTAAGATAAGTGAATGTTATGTATTTCTATATAATAGAAGAAGAAAATTTTTGAGGAATAAGGGAATAATGATTTTTTTGTAAATTTTGCAGGTGCTGTCTATGAGTGAAGAGCTCAGAAGAGCCCTTTATGCGAATAGTGCAGTTTCTTTGGATACGGAAATCATTGTGCCAGATCTAGTCGGAACCACAGAAATACTCGGTGATGATCACAGAGAACATCTCTGTCGGCATTTGCCAGCCAGGGCGGAGGGCTATGTTTGGACTTTAGTTTTTAGCACGAGCCAACATGGTTTCAGTCTCAATAGCATGTACAGAAAAATGGCCAAAGTTGAAAGCCCAATTCTTCTCGTTATCGAAGATACCGAAGGAAATGTGAGTTTTTCTCTCTTTTTCTTTCCCATTTTACCCTTTTTTACACAATATGTTTTTAATCCAATTTTTCCAATTTTGCTTTTTCGTATTTTTGTCTATTTTCCTTTTTCTTTTCCTTCTAACTTTCTATTGGAATTTTTTTTTTTGCGATTTTCCCTTTTTAACAGTTTTCTCGATTTTTTCCCTTAATTTTTCAGTTTTGATTATTTTTCCAATTTTCTCTTAATTTTTCCTTTAGAACGAATTTCATTAAAAATATTTTTCCTTTTCATTGAAAAATAGAATATTTGACTAGAAGGAAAATTAGAGAAAGAAAATGGAAAATAATTCAAAAAGTAAAGTTAATGTAAGAAAATCTTAAAAATAGTTTTTTTTTATTGATATGCTGCAGAAAAAGAAAATAAAAATTTTGGAAGTTGGACTGAAAAAAAATTAAAAGAACGAGTTACTTGTTATTCTTTATTATTTTTTTTTTGTAATGAATTCAATTCAAAATTTCAAATATATAAATTACTTGAAACGTGGTCTGATTTTAAAGTCGCAATTATCATCTCAGCCAGAATTCAAGTGCGTTTTAACCATTAATTTAAAATTGTCAATTTTATTCTCTCTCTCTATCTCTTCCTTTTGAATATATTAACATAAAATTTTCCAATATTTCGATTTACATTAATTACCAAGTGGAAAGTAACAAAACAAAGCTTGTACAAAAATTAATAATTCAATCCATCTTATTCACTCAACTTGGCAGCTTGCATAATGACTATATTGTGCAACGTATCCATTTCCTTGTATTGCTTTTTTACTTTCACATATATCCATATAACCCAAGCACACGATAATGTGAAAAATTCACGTTGATAAATATTCAAAAAAAAATTCATTTATTGGAAAACTCGTTTTAAAATATTTTCTAAGAATTAAGTCTATGAACTTTCGAGTATCGAAACATTTTTTAATTTAGAAAAAAAATCAGCAAAATTTAATTTTAGTAGAATTTTTACAAAAAGAAAATTATAATTTTTTTTTAATATTTAAATATTTAAAACTCAGCTGAACTGTCAGAATCGTTTTAATAAAAAAATTTTTTTTTAATGAATAAATTTTATAATAAATAAAAATTATGATCAAACTTAATGGGGTAAAAAAAATTTTTTTTCAGGTTTTTGGAGCATTGACCTCTTGTTCTCTACATGTGAGTGACCATTTCTATGGAACTGGAGAATCTCTCTTGTTCAGATTCACTCCAAGGTTCCAGGCCTTCAACTGGACCGGGGACAATCTTTACTTTATTAAAGGAAACAATGAGAGTTTGGCAATCGGCGCTGGAGAGTAAGTACCACAGAATACTCGGTGATTAATCACCAGATAACACATTTGCTGGCAAATTAATTAAATTGTAATTTAATTGAAATTTAAAGAATATATTCTAAATGAAAAATGTCTCTTTCAGTGGCAAATTTGGTTTATGGTTGGACGGTGATTTGTATCAGGGCAGGACACAATCATGCAGCACATACGGTAACGAGCCGCTGGCGCCTCGTGAAGATTTTGTCGTGAAGACATTGGAATGCTGGGCATTCATATAGGACACGGTTTTTAATTCAATGCCGTGATCTTTGTTGTCATCGCAGCCTAATTAAACCTGAAACTCAGGGCCTTTTGTGGCGACCTCGCACCCAGTACCAGGAGAGATCAGATGAAGACTAAAAATTGACTCTAAGAGCCGGTACAAAAGGGAGGGGGGACAATTGTCGATGGATGAAAAGCCCAGTGAAAAAGAAAACATAATCGACTCCAAAAAAAAAAATGATTGAATACACCTTCATTTTATTCCTATCGATAATTGACGAAGAAGTGCTTAAGAAAAAGAAGAAGAAGAAAAAAAAGTGAAGAGAGCAGGACTCGCCTCTTCTCTGCGATAGACCTCGGCTCATAGACTTTTATTATTGTTAAATTTCTCATTTTTTTTTAAACTTAGCAGTATTTATTTTACTTGTATATTCTCGCGCGTAAACAATTTCTTTTCATTCTTAATTTCTTTACAAGAAAATTTTCATTCATCATTGGGAAAATATTTACAGACAAATATTTTCTCTTCATCTATTAAATTAATTACCTTTGAGAAGTCATTGTTTTCTTCTCTAAAATTAAAGAAAAATTGAAATATTTTTACTCAATGAAATCATTCTTATCATATTATGTCTTTGCCAATGATTTCCTGAGATTATTATTAAAAAATGAAAAAAAAAACGATCGTTTTTTTTTTTGCTTCATGTACTAATAAAAATGATCGATGTGTCGCGGCTATCACGATGAGATACAAAAAAAAAATAATCAAGCAAAACTAACTGTTTTTCGATGTGTAGATAATGTAGATAGTAAATGTAAATATATACATACATTACGATCGTGTTACAGTGATTGTTTCGATGAGCGCTATATACAAATCCCCCGATAAGTCACGCGCGGGCGGAAAAAAACATTTCTTTCGCAAAATTGTGAAGAAATGTTTCTTTCTAACCCGACGTGTGCCTGATTTATTTAAGATCTGAACAGATTAATATAGCCTATAATTAGAGGATTCGTATAAATAAATAAAAAATTACAAAAAAAAAGAAATGAAAAAAAACAATACATTGCACTGAGTGGAAAAGACAAATAAATTTGCTGTTTCTTTATATAAAGGAGAAAAAAAAACTAGTGCGAAGACTAAAAAAGAAAATCTAACAAGATTAAATTTTGTTTTCGTACTTATTTTTGTGGGAGATTTTTGTCTGAGCTCGTGTAAGAAAAAAAAATGTCATAAAAAACAGATCACACAACGAAAACTCGCCTGTGCCTCGCATCGCACTCTTGGAACTCTCTTCTTCAAACAGTTTTCTACGAAAAACAAAAAAATCGGTACAATTTTTTTATTTTTAAGTTTTTATCTTCTAGACTTTACGATTTTTTTAATAAGAAATTTATTGTACATACGACTGTGATTTTATATTGTATCGTTTTTATTTTTATTCTTTTATTTTGTAATCGAGAATGCGAAACGCGAGGCATTTTGTTAATTTTTTCCTCGTCTTTTTAAATTCAGAACAAATATATGTACAAAAAGAAAAAAAACAATCAACGATCACGAAGTGTTTCGTGATTCAAATTTTATCCAGTGAGAATGTTTTTCTTTTTTTTTTTAATTTATTCCTAAAGAGCGACAAGTTTTTTTTAGTTTTCTTGATCTTAATAAAAATTTGTTTTCTTTACACACTTTTGTTTGGTTTTTGAAAATTTTTCTTTTCAATTTTCAGGTTTAAAAAAAGAAATAACAATTTTTTCACGAGTGAATTATTTCATATTTTATGCAATTTTTTAAAAAAAGTCATTTTCGATGTAATTTATTTTCTCCAAAACGAAAGAAATTTGAAAAAAGGTGAAAATAGACATTAAAAAAAAATCGGAAACTAAGTTGAAATAACTTCAAAAAAAAAGAATAAAAAAGAATATCAAAGAAAAACATAGGAACATCAATTTAAAATATATATAAAATGATAGAAATTATTAATTATTAATTATTAATTATTAATTATTAATTATTAATTATTAATTATTAATTATTAATTATTAATTATTAAAAATTAATGAATTGAAAATAAGAAAACAAAAGATTTAAATTTCTGAGACTAAAGAAAATTTTAAGGCCATGTCAAATCGGTCGTAATTTTTTCCATTGGAGTTTAATGGAAAAAGTGAAAAGATTAAGAATGAAAAAAATTGCAAAAAAGATAAATAAAAACAAACTGGAAACAGTAAAAATGAGTTATTCAAAAATCTAGTCCTTTGGAAAAAAATTACAGACATTTTTCCCTGTTTTGTTGACGAGAGAACGAGAAGTCGACGCGAAAATAAATGAATTAGAGCACAAAATAATTTATTGCTTAGATGGCAGCTTAGCTTTGGATTAAAACACATACACACACACACACACACAAACACAACCCCAAAAAAACGCTGTATGACGTGTTAATAAAATTTTAGAATCATGTCTAGAGTCTAGAGTGTAATTTTAGAGAAAAAAAAAAATCTAGACATACTCTTGTGATACTAAATAGAGCGTTGCTCCTCGATGCATTATAGAGCCGCTTTCAAGAAAAAGCGTCGTTCTCTTAGAGAGAAACACTATTTTCCTTACAAGTAGATTTGCAAGAAAAGTCAGAAACAAAACTTATAATGGTCGAGACCGATTTGAAGCTTGAAGCGAGCTCTTTAACGGATCTTGAAGCACGTCGGCGTAGAAATGAATCGAGAGTGCAAAAAAAAGGAAGAAAAACAGGAAAAAACTGTATTAACGAAAGTTTACTTTTTGAGGCAAAATTCGGCAAGAATTTTTCAAAAAACAAATTTTAGAATAAAAATTTCTTGCCGAATGATAATAATAATAATAAATTACTTTATTCATAAATTAATTAATTAGTTTATTATAAAATTATAAATGATAAATTTATTATTAATTAATTATTGAATAATAATTGCCTCAAAAATGACTCTTTCGTCAATTGCTAAAGAGATTATTATATTCGAAATCGCAAATAAAATGAAAATGAAGAAAATTATATATATATTATATATGCTACTGCCTCTACGCACTGTATAGGAGTTGAATTTGTTGGCGAATCGATTAAAACGTAAAAACTGTCTCAAAAAAAGAAAAGAAAGACGAAAAAATCCTATATCTTTGAATTATCTCTTTAAAACTGCAATTAAGCGATGAAATAAAACGAACTGCTCTCGTTTTTTTTTTTTTTTTTGTTTGTTAAAGATTTCACTCGGTGGATTTTTGATCCTCAAAATCAAAGTGATTAAATATTTGGAAAATTGATGTAAAATTTCAAAAAAAATTGAATGTACGTGTTTTACGAAAAAAAATTATCAAGTTTGAGTCAAAATTAACTTTTAATTTTTTTAAATTAAAAATTTCGTAATTAATTTCTTTTTTAAATAAAAATTACAAGATATTTAATGATGACATAGTGATAAGGAAAATATTTTTGAGAAAATTTTTGATTCAAACTAAATTTTTTTTTTTTTGTAAAATATCAAATGCTTTTGAAATTTGCAAATATTTTCGGAGTTAAGAAGCTGTGTTTTGTTTGAAATCATATCAGTGGATCGAATTTACTTGACAGAGATTCGATCGAAAATTTAGAAATTGAAGCGATATGGAAGATTTTCAATGTTCTGTTTGTCTGGATTAAAGCAAATTTAGTGCCATATGTAATTTGGTTTATAATTTTCTTTTAATTTATACATAATTATATATAGTCTTAGAATATAAGAATTTTTATATTTCTAGCGTGTAAAGTTTTATGAGTTTTGAACAACCTTTTCTTTTATTTATTAAAAAAAAAATGCAAAAAGGCTCTTGAATTTTCTTCAATGTTTTTTATTTTCTTGAAAAAGAAATTTTTAATGTTAAAAAAGATAAATATTTATGATAATGATTTTTTAGAAGTGAAAATTCAAAAAAAAAATACTATGACGAAGAAAATTTTTCTTAAAAATGTAAAAATACAAACAATTTTAATTAAGAAATGAAAATGAATGAAAATTCAAGTGTCTCTCATTAACAATTATTTAAGCAAGAAGGAGAAAAGAAAATTAATAATAATAAATAAGAAAATGGCAAAAATTGATTTCTTTTTTTTCAAAACTAAATCCCACCGCTTCAATTTTTTAGGCGAAGGAAAAAATATTCTAATTGTTTTTTTTTTAGTACGAGTTTGTAAAAACGGAGTCGATGTGAATGAAATGGAGGAAATGATATATAAAAGGTTAAGCGTAAACGGCGCTATGTTAAATAATTATTAAAAACAAAAACCTAATGATGTAAAGTTAGTGTAACCTTCTAGAGTTCGATAGTAACGATTGAACACTTTGCTAATAAAGGGTGTCGTTGCGAAAAAAAATAAATAACTGTCATATCTGACTCGTTCGGTTCATATTTTACATACGACGAGTCAACACACAAAAAGAAGCGGCAATCGATCGTTCCTCGATACAAAAAAAAAGAGAGAGAATTGATTATTGTGTGAAGATTTTTTCGACTGGCTAAAAATATAATCGAAGATAGAAGAAAAGTTTCTTGCTATTTCAATGGAAAAAAGAAAATATGAAAAAACAAAAAAAAATTGGTCTATTGTTGTAAAAGAAAAAAAAACTTACAACAAATATTTGTGAATTTACAAAACAAAATATCTCTGTGTGTCAAAAACATTTGTTGCATTTAATGTATATAAATCTTGTTGGAACTTATATATAGCAACAAATTTTTCTTCAAACAGGACCATAATTGAGATAATTAATTTTAAAAAAATGTCTATAGCGATTTTCAATTTTATTGTATAATTGTTTTGTTTTATCTTTTAATTTTGAAAATCTGTCTAATGTCAATTAGTACCTAAAAAAATCCAGGTACCTGTAAACATTGTGATAAATAGAAAAAAGGTACCGGGAAAATTTCAGGTACGTCCCCCCATTTTTATATATTATAGAAAAATTTTTCAATAATCTTTTCAAACAAAAAAGAAAGAAGAAAAATAAAAACACTTAGATTATTAAGTATTGATTTTCTAGTCAATTTTACATAAATATAAATATATAAATTGTTGCGCGTTAAATTTGAAAAAATTAGAATAGAAAAATTAATTAAAAATTAAGAATTCGAATTTTTAATATTATGGTCCTGTTTTTTTATTCTTTATCGATTGATCACGGCACAGAAAGCATCCATGGGCGTAGTGGGGAAATTAATCCAATTTTAAAGGAGGCGAAATTCACTAATTTAAGTATTTAATTAATTATTAATTTTTCATTTTCAAAAAATTTATAGTAAAAAAGAAATTCGATTTGAAAAGCGTCAGTTAATTCTTAATTCTTTTTTGAAAAAATTTAGATCAAAATTATTTCAAGTACCTTTAATTATTATTTAAATTTCTAATAAATTAATTTCATGAATTATAAATGTTTAAAAATTTATAATAAATATTTTACTTAATTTCCATTTATTAATTAATGAATAAATTTTTTCATATGTAGATTTATGTAATATTTATTGATAAATTAATTTATTAATAAATAAATTATGTAATTAATGAAAATATATTTATTTACAAATTAATAAATTTCAACAATATTATTGTTTTTAAAAATTGTTTAAAAAATGTATTGAAAAAAATTTCTTTCAAAAAAAAAAAGAACAATCGAAAAATTCGACAAATTTTTGATACGTTTTAGAAAAGATTTAAAACATCATATATTGTATCATCCCAGCGACCAATAATGAAGCGCGATCTTTTTTCTTGAGCGCCCATTGTTAAAAACAAAAAAGTACCAAGAACAACGGGAACTTTTTCGTACATTGTCAATTAGATTCAGACTGACTGCAGGGATTGAACACGCATAAATAAAAAAAAATAAAAATAATAAAAAAAATAACAAAAAATAAAAGAGAAAAAAAATCTTAAAAACAAAGAGCAAAACATACACACTTTACGTTTTGATGTCTAGCTGTGTCGTCGTCGTCATCGTCGTTGTAAATGTTATTATTAACACAAGGAAAAAAAAAACTGGAAAAAAATATAAATTCAAAAATGAAAACTCGTAGCGAATCCGCAGGCTCGTATTCCTTTTTAGGGGTTTGATGAGAAAGAAATATTTAGCAACTTGTTAGTTTCTATGTCGAACCAGCGAATTAAAATGAAATCAATAATATATTTAACAAAACAAAAAAGACAAAAAAAAAATAATAATAATGAAAATTGATTATAACGAATTATTATCACTTTTCGCGTTCGAAAATGAAAATAAAAAAAAATATCAAGATGGCGGTGTACATCTGACAATACATATTTAAATTCATTTAATTATTGATTAATAATAATGAATGATTATTAATTATCAATATTGTAAATGATATAAAAAGAATCATTGTTTTCTGATCCCTGCCCAAATAAACTCGAGTTTTCGAAATAGAATATAATTCCTATATCAGACTTCCAGCCGATCACATCGCTTCTATAATAATATATTTCCTTTCGGCTTACCGAACTTTCTGGCGGAGCAGTGCGCATTATACTTTATTGAAATATAAAAATATATAAATATATACATATATATATACATATTGGACCTTGTAAATAAGAATAAGAAATAAACCAAAATATATTATAAAAAAGCAGTGAGAATTCTCTTAATTTTACTCCTTCTCTCTCTGTGCGAATATCTCCTAAATTTAAATCAGTTAAAAATAACTAATTTTTAATAAAAATCAAAACTGATATCTTAATTTTATTTCTCAAATTTTTTTTAGTAAAGGGGACCTACGATTATCGTCCTAAAAAGCGGCATTAACCGGTACAATTGGTAAACACACATTTTTCAATCAGTTTTACTGAAAACATTGATTTTAACAAAATTTTCTCACTTACCGAAGATCCTTGTCAAAATCCGGAAGATTGTGCGAATTCTTTAAGTAACGGGATTGCAAATTGATAAAAATTGGTAGAAAGTAATAATAATGACAACTGTAACTTTATGACGTCTTCTTGCTTTATGATCTTTGCATGCTTCAGTACCGTTTTTGTAGGGCGATATCCCCCTTTACCAAAGAATTTCAAAACACCTCGAATCCAATTAAATAAAATTTTACACAGCCAATAAAAATTGAAAGAATGAATCGTAGAATAAATTATAAATCATATACAAATAATAATTCGTTATTCAAATAATTATTTGACACAAGAATTAAATATGCGCGCGCTAATTTCAGTTCCAAAAAATACTTTTAAAAACAGGAAATGTAAAGTTGCGCATGTGCAAGGTAATAATTGTTCCCTTGATTCTGATTGGTTGCAAATTCGAAATGAAAAGGGGGGAAACCGGAAAGGAGAAATCGAGCTTGCCTGTTTTTTCCTTTCATTATTAATTCTGTTCTTTTAAGAGAAAGAAGTGCGTGGCACGTGACATTATTTTGCTTAAGATATTAATTTTTTTCGTTATAAAAAAGTTTTAATTTATGACAAAGTGTGATTTATTTTTGACGTTTGTTTATTATTTCGCTAAACATACGCCGCATGAACAAATTTAGTTTTCTTTTAATCTCAAAGTTGATTTTGAGGTTATAAACACAAAATTTATTTTTTGTGAAATTTGACATTTGTCGTCGAACAAGTACATTTAGTTGTAATCGTTTAAATAATACTCATACTCTTTAGTATTATTAATCGTAATAAAAATGTCCTACTTACCAAATTCACGGCTTGAAGAGGTGAAAACAACAATCAGATCGTGTTTGGTTACTCATAAAGAACCTGTAACCATTAAACAATTGAACAGTGATTATCATAATTTCGAAGAGGAAAATATTCCCTACAAAGAGTTTAATTTTAAGACATTACTGGATTTTTTATACTCCTTAACAAGTGTTTTGAGAGTTATAGAAAGAAATGGGGAAATTTTTATTCGCGTAATTGATACTGAAAATACGCGACATATTAGTTCTTTAGTTGCTGGTCAAAAACCGGCTAAAGGTAAAAAATCTAAAAGAAACCAATCGAGTGGACTTTATGGAAATGTAAGTTTACTTTTTATGATTTTTTGCTTGAAAAAATATTCTTTTTTCAGAATCGTTGATGATAAACGTTGTAACCAAACACCATTTTGTGTTATTAATCCGACTGTAAAATAGTAATTTTTATTGTATCAGTAATATTTAATAACGAGTTTAATTAAAAATTAATTATTTCAGAATCGTCCTAGAGAATCCTATCGAGAAAACGATTGTTTTTTGGACTATTCGAAAATGCGATCACAATCAGGAAAACAACTAGAACGAAAATATGTTCCATCGAACAGTTCATCAAATTCTTCAAACGATAATTTTAATTGTTATAATAATTCAAAAGACGACGAATTTCAACGTAGCAAATACGTTAATCCCAAGGAAGAAAAATATAATGATAGTGCTAAATGTGATACAGTGTTTCAAAAATCGCATCAGGTTTCAACGACTTCCAACGATAAGAAGCATGTTATCGACAACAGTATTACAATTGAGGACAATAGGAAAGCAGTGTCAAGTATTTTAATTAATACAAGAGTTATAGAACGCCTTAAGGAACTAATTGAAAATCATCCTAATGGAATATGGTGCGCAGAATTGCCAACAAAATATCTTGATACTTTTTCCTCAACTCTCAATTATATGGATCTTGGCTTTGAAAGTGTTCGAGAATTCGCTTCGTGTCTTCCTAATGTGTTTCATTGCATACAAATATATGAATTTGGAGATTATAAATTATACAATGCAAAAAATCCTTCCCCCACATTTACAGGAATAAAACGACAAACTGAAAATGATTCAAACTCGATTAATAATAATGTGGAAGTTAAAGCTATTCCAAGTATATTGGTAAGTCTTTAAAAATAATAAAATAAACAAATATCTTATTTTTTTACATTGAATAAAATTGAAAATTAAATTTTATTCCAGGAACCAAGAACTGTGAAAAATTTCATACCAGATAATGTTATGAATGTAACTGAATCCGTAGGACAAATAATGGTCAAGGATCTGTGCAAAATTGATGTTTATGAAGAAGTCAATGTTTGTGAGGTGTTCTCACCAACTTACTTCTTCTGCCATTTAAGGAAAAATTCAAAATCCTTTAAGAAATTTATGATTAGACTTCAGTGAGTATTTTGAATTATTTAATATTTCTTAAAAAGCATAAATTAAATTAAGCAAATTTTATATCGATTATTTTGTTCAATATTCTCTTACTTTTTTTGTTTTTCCATTAAAATTAAATTTTTTCTGAAAAAATATATGATAGAACATTAAAAATATTAATTTTAATTAATCATTAATTTTAATTTACTTCTTTTTCAGTTCTTTCTATGAAGAAAACAAATCAAAATATCAAATTCCTTCTTTTTTGCTGAAAGAAGGATTAAATGTCGCGTGTCTTTTTGACAATAAATGGCACCGAGCTATTATTAAAACGGTTAAACCTGAAGAAGAAGCCCTTGTAAGTTCATAAAATTTTTTTTTTCTTTGATTTCTTATTTTAAAAATGTTAAAATTCAAGTTAAGGAACATAAAAAAAACAAACAAACAGTAATTGGAACTAAATGAAAAAAATTTGACTCGTTTTACTTAATTATTACAGGTACATTTTTATGATTATGGAACAGTGAAAACTTACGGAGCAAATGAAATGTATTTTCTTCATAAAAGTTTCACAAATCTACCGGCGCAAGCTATTTTATGTGGATTGCATAATGTGAAGCCTATTGGGAAAAAGGAATGGGAAAAAGGCATTTGCCACGAATTAATACAAAAATCAAAAGGGCCACTTTGTGCAATGATCTCATCTATAAATGAAGAGGTAATATTTTCAATATTTTCGAAAAAATAATATTAAATATTTTAACATTCAAAAAATTGTTTCATTTTGATCGTAATTATTAGATTTCACAATAATTTGTAAAAAATTCTTTTCTTTTAAAAAATAAACTATTTTTAATTGTGGCAAATAAAACAATTTTTAAAATTTTACTTTTTTTTAAAGGAAAATTCGGCTATTGTATCATTGATTAATACGTCAGGAGACGAGGACTTGTGCATTAACGATTGGCTAATCATGAAGAAATTTGCTACCATGGGGAGATTGAGACCAAAGAAGAATCGCAATTTCACTTTTCTGCACTACATGAAATCTCTTCAGCATAAAGGTTACGACACATCAAACATTAAGAAAAATACCGAAGAACCTATATTAAAAGGCAGTTTCAAATTCAGTGGTTCAGAAATATCTGCTCAAGAGAATGAATCAACTCACAAAACAATGGAAAAAAATTCAACAAGTGCGGAAAATACCTTAAAACATCATTTACATCAAGAAAAAAGAAATAGAAACATCAAGGAAATTCCTTCACTATTAAGTTTAAATCTTTCAACACCGTCAAGCATAAAATTAAAAGACCCGACAATCAAGAGTGAAGTTCAAGTTCAAGAAAATAATAAATCCGAAGAGCAAGTTTCGTGTCCTAAAATATTGAAACGAACATTGGCCTTAATTTTGAAAAATCAGAAGAAAAAAGAAGAGGAAAATAGTTTAAGTCCTTTGACATCGGAAAGTTCTAAGTCTTCCACAGAATCTTCAAAATTAACTGTTACAAATTCTTCCACAACGAGTAAAATGGAATCGAAACGAGAAATTCTTTTAAGACTCCTGAAATCATCTTCTCCTTCAGATGAGTCAAAATCCAAGAATTCTGCATGTCAACCCAATCAACATTCAAGTGAAAAGAAGATTACCGATGAAAATTGCGAGGCTGAAGTAAATAATTCCTCTGAAGTTGAACAAATTTTAGAAAATGAATCGACATCCTCATCCAGCAGTGAAACGTATGTAGCTTGTAAACCGCTGCATTTTAAAGAAGTTCAAGAAGAAAAAATACCAGAATTTGGCACATTGAGAAGTGAATTGGGTGGACATGGTCGTATGCAACCTATTGATTGGCACAATATTCGAACAACTATTAAAAAATGTGAAATTAAAAAAACCATATGCCGAATTGAATCCAACATTAATGAAAAATCAAATAATTGTGTAAAATCGATCAAGAAAACCGAGGATTCAAAGAAGTCGTGTCAAACAATCGCGAAAGAAGATGTACCGAAACTTCTTAATATCTCACAGCAAACTTCTGCTCTAATTGAACCGGAATTAACGCGTTCCATTAATAATACAAACATTAAATCAAATTTTTTCGACAAGGAATTTAATTTCTTAACAATAACCAACGTTAAATCTTCCACTACACCTATATCGCCTTTACTTAAATTAAAACAACGTTTACACGCCAATAGTTTCCAGAGTGAATCAAAATTGATAAATTTAAAATTAGTCGATACTTTAACTTGTAAATTAGACGAATCCAAGAAAATTAATGAAACTATTGCGATCACGCATGTTAATGATTCTCTAGAAGTAGCGAAAAATGACAAAATTGACAAAATAAAGGAAAAAGTAGAACCAAAAATCGAAGAAATAAAAGTAACTGAAATTTCTACCAAAGAAAAGGAGTTAGTCCCAACAAAAAGGAAAATACAAGTTTTAAGTAAAACAGAATCGTTAGACTCTGATGATTTTTCGGATGATGCGTCTGATCCAGAATCTGATAAATTTTCATTAGCCAGTGAATCAACAATTCATGAGAAATCATCAATTCAAGAGGAATCGTCCATCGAGGGAGAATTGGCCAATGCAGAAGAATCAATCGAAAAGAAAGAAATAATTCCTGTTGTCAAAGAAAATTTATATGTCTTTAATGACATGGATGTGAGTAGTGATAGTGAAATATGGGACGGATTGAGTTTTTCCGGTGAAATAGCGTCTACCAAATACAAAAGTATGAAATCCGTTTCATCGCGAGTTTCCTCACCAACAAAATCAATAGTTGATGTCAGTGAATCATATGACAGCAATATTATGAATTTCCAGTACAATGAATTTATGACCAGAAATAAACAAGAGGAGAATTCGAAAAAAATTATTAACACCGAAGCAATTGAGGAGAGGAATTCATCAAATTCATCGAGTTCGACAAATTCACCGATCGTCGAAAATAATTTATCATCAGAAAGTTCGGAAGAAATTCCAGCAATAAAGAACTTTAAACCTGCAGGAAGAGCAGGTTCTCTGATGCGTATGTTGTCAAATATTCAAAAAGAACTTAAGTGATAATTTCATAAATCTTAATCCTTTGACAGCACTGAATTTAAATTTTTGTTAAATTTGTAAATAAATGATTATAAATTAAAGTATTGATGTTATTTTTTCATACCTTGTTAATTTAAAAAAAAAACAAAATATAAACAAATAATTGAAACTAAAAATAAAAATTTCTAATGTCTTTCGAATGTTTAATTATTCAAATGTGCAGGTTTAAATTCTTCATTAAAATAATATAAAATAACCTATATTTTTATTTACAGAATATAAATATTTTACATACCTCTTTGAAAATTATGTTGTGTACGCCATTTGTTAGGTTATTTTCATAACGGTAAACAATTCGGCTATCCTGTTCCAATTTAACTGAATTTTTCTTATTTTCACAAAATCGAGTTTCATTTACAAACTATTTAACTTATTTACTCTGATTTCCTTTGATTTGAGCCAAAAAGAAACTTGAATTTAAACTATTTAAACGCGCACAGTTATAACGGAAGACCAGAGATGTGAAATTAGCACTTCATGCTTTTCGAGATGGTTTGTTACGTACGTATGTTACGTTTTATTAACAAAAGATATAGTAGAGTGGGGGAAGTTAGCATGGTGGGAAATTTAAAAATTGAAATGAATGAACCAATAAAATGTTCGCTATTTTACGACAGCTTTTTTTACAGTATAATACGTAATTTTATTTTAATAATGTATAATTATAGTTCCCATCCCTATTATTATATTCAAAGTTTAGTGTGAAAGAATATCAATAGTGGGCTAAAGATTACTCGTATCGCTCTGTTATCAAAATAAAAACAAAAACATAAGCAAATCTTATGCTTTAAATTAAAACTATAACCTCATCATCTCATGTAAGTTTGGTCTCAATTTTTATTTTTTTCTTTTCAACTATTTTTAATACAGTTTATTTATTTATTTCTATAATAGTAAAATATAATTTGTTGTTGTATATAATTTATAATTAAATGAATATTAATATTTCAGTAAAAACAAAAAAGGATTGACCTACTTCATCATGGAGAACAACAGAAAATCTATGAGGCTAAATATAAAATTTTTAGAAAAAATTCTAAAAAACAACGAA
>JUFY01022378.1:24731-39849 GCA_001855655.1 Leptopilina clavipes
AATTAAAAGAAAAAACTGATTAATTTATTAATTATTATTTTATCAATAAACAAATTATTTTTAAAAAATTGTTCTTTCTTTCATGTTAAAATATTTTTTAGAATTATATAAATTTGAAAAATGTCAATAGAAATATTATTAAAAATTATTTAAAATATTTGAAATGTTTTTAAATTTACCACCAATAATGAAACGGAATTGAATCACCTATGAGAGTTTCAAATTTTTCCCGGTTTGTCCTGAAGTAAAATTTGTCCACCAGTAAGGAACGTTCGTTCCTATTCCCGAATTTACAGACAGCCAATCACCGTCTAGAAGGACAGTGGTTCCTATACAAGTTTATTCCTGTCGAAAAATTTTCCTCACTTGGTGGTGTTCCTTTGCCGTGGCTTCATTTTTCCTCCAAAAATGGTAAGATTTAATTATTTATGTAAAACTTTTGTATTCTATTTCATTTTCTAATTGAAGAAAACAATAATTTGCCATAAATTGAGAAGATGATTGACTTGAAGTGGCAAGATGGCCGTCTAAAGTAGTGATCTCACTTGACGTGTCGAATGGCATTGTCGTTGCTTGCAAATTTCCTTCCATTTCGACAATTTGCAACGATTGCTATCCAAATTTTGCTACTTTGAGATCAGTGACATGATTTTTTGGCATTAATATTGCTTTGTAGGTTGGGATCGATAATTGATACCGCGTCATCGACAGTATTGTTGCAATGCTTAAATTTGCTAGCAACAATATTTTCAAGATGGCGAATGGCAGAATTGTTTAATAGTTTTCATTTATTTTTCCAGATTCCTCAGTGGTGGCCAATCAAAATCCAGAGTGTGAACCGCTCGAGGCTGTTTGGAAATCGGAATTTCTGGTGGCCAGCAGAATCGACGGGACCGCAAGCTGAGAGATTTCGACATTTCTGTCTCAAGTTGGCTGATGAAGATGATCCTGTGTGCAAAGAGGGTGCCCAAGGATGTTAAGAACCCGGTCTTCTCGTAAGGTTAATTACCAAACTTCCGCACTTGTGGAAATTTGTGAAATAACCTAGAGGAGGGATCTCCGGGGGCTTTTCGTACTTGAATGGATCGCAAACTCTAAGAAAATTCCCCACTTCGGTAAAAATTTATTAATTATTTATCAATTTCAGTTTTAATTCTAACTCATCAAAAAAGACAAGTTAATTAAATTTCTTGTTAATTATTCTCTATAATTATATTAATTTCGATAAAATTTTTATATTTTTATAAATTCTTTTCAAAGAAAGTTACAGGTTATGTTTTTTTTCACTATTTTGCAACACAGACAAATAATTTATTTTTTGCTGTTTTTTTAAAATCGACAATTAATTAAATATCATTTTCGAAAATAGTTTCCATTTCTGAAGCTATTTATTAAAAAGTTACAATATTTAAAGAAATTCGTATTTAAAGAAAAGTTTTCTATTAACAATAATGAAAATTTTTTACAATAATGGAACTTTATTGTTTATTAATAGGAAACAAAGAAACTGATAATAACAGGTTAAAATTTAACAATAAATCTAAAATAGTAAAGCAATAAAATATTTTTTAAAATATAACAAATGTAAAAGAAAATAGAAAAATCTGCAAATACAATTATAGGTTAGGATATTTTTCTATAATTTTTTTTCTTTTTCCCCCAAAATTGTACTTTCTCCACCTCATAAAATGAATTGTTTTCGGCGATTTTATCATCGAACGTTTCTCTTCCATAAAATTAATAAAATTATTAAAAATCGGACTTCAAAATATGAAGATTATATTATTAAATAATTTAAATTCGAAATTTTCTAATTTTTAATTTGTTTTGTTCTCTTTTTTTTTGTTTTAGTACCAACTGAGGAAAAAAGCAAATGGAAATCACCTTGAATATGTATAGAGTCAGTGCGGGTTGAAAAAGCATTTTTTAAAGTCTATTAAATTTTTTTCTTCAAGTTTAAATAAATAAAATCAGTGCGGGAGTGTAAAATATTTTACTTGTGGAAATCGTGGAAATTAAATAATCGTAGAGAAACAGTAAATTACAATAATTTTTTATAATTTCAATTTTAAGGAAATCGAAATGTTCAATTATTACTTCAATCGTTCATAATTTAATTAATTAATTAACAATTGCTTTGCAACTTCAAAAAATTTTTCAGAAATAAGTTTTATTTGATTATCAAATCAAAAAAAATAATTTTAATTAATTAAACAGTTTTAAAGTATTTTTTAAATTATAATTTTAGATTTTCAGTAATTTATAAGAATGAATAAAAAATTTAAAAATTCTTTTTCAAATTATAATATTTTACTTAAATAAAAAAATATTATACAAGTAAGTAAATTAACTGAAATACAATGTTTTGTTTTTAAATTAAATTAAAGTTTAAAATCTCAGTATGACATTTTTAATTTAACGAATTGAATGATTTTATAATTGAACCACGTGAAACTTAAGATTTCCAAGAGTAAAATATTTTTTCATTTATATATACAAAATTTTCGAGTCAGTGCGGGTTTCTAATTTTTCCAAAAAGCTTTTAGAATTTATAATTTTATGTAAAATTAAAAATATTCAATTTTAGAGTATACTTGAATTTTCCCATTGTTTTGAGATTAAAATTTTGTTTGTAACTTATCGATAAATTCAGTGAGTGTTGTGAATATTAATTTCCAAATTGGAAGGATTCCAATCGGGCATCATCCATTTCCAACTGGTGGTAAATACACATTTTTTTCAATGTTTTATTAATAATAATTTATCACTTAGAATAAAAAATTTATTAATTTCTTTATATTTATAGGATTGAAGGTCAGGAAAGATGATTCAAGGGAAACGTCGATCAGCATCCCAAAATCAACGAGGAAAATCAAGAGAAGAAAGAATCTGCAATGTAAGTCCCTCCTGTCTCCATAATTGATGTGGCGGAGGCGAGGTTGTAATGAATTAGAAAAATCACCTAGAGATCGCTAATTAAATCAATTGACAATCAATTTATCGAAAAATTAAATAATTTATTTAATTAGTGTGTGGATAATCATAGTAACATTTTATTAGATTATAATGGTTTTTTGGATCGCGAAATAGACGAAATAATTTTTAAAAGAATTAAAAAGAAATTTTTACGTATTTTTCTTAAGAAACTTTCATCGTTCTTAATTTAATTAATTATTTAACTGGTTGATATTCAATTATGACCAAATTTATTTGAATATCATACCAAGAAAAGAATTTTTGATTAAATGGTCCTAAAATATTTTTTTTACTAATCTTTCTTTATATTTAAAAAATATTTTTTATCAAAGAATTTTTTTTACTTTATCAATTATGTCATTAATAATTGATTTTTGATAATTTTTTATCCACTTAATCATTAGGTGATTTTTCCCCTTTTTAACCACATCTAATTTATTAAAATAAGTTCGTAAAATATTTAAACTCGTTCCTGTTGGTGCTTTTTTCGTCTTTTAGAAAGATTATTAGGCAAATTTTTTGATTTTCTTCTGCATAGTCTGAGTTTATATCGATTTCTATTTCGTCGTAGGTGAAAAATTTCCAAGATTCATTGTTTAGGAAATAAAATTTTCTTAATTTAAGAAAATATTTTCGAAGCAACATAAGTTTGTTGGTTCAATTTTGATCTTTTTGGTTGTTGTTGATTTTTAGAAAAAAATTTCCCAGTTTTCGTTCTATATCTGATTATTTAGGATTAAATATTCAATTTTGATATATTAAAAACTTAATTTTTTTTTACTTTAACTTGAAATTTAAAAATTTGATTTCAAAGATAATAATATTAAATTTTAAATATTATTATTTTTGTTTATCGAAAAATCTTTGAAACAATTAAAAAGTATATTGTTTAACAAAACTTGCAATAAAATTTTATTAAAGTAACAAAATAATGCTTTGTTGACAAAAATGTTTGTTAATCAAAATTTTTGAACAAAACAAATTTTTTTACTTAAGTCAAGTTTTGAATAAAACAGTTAAATATTGACAAATTATTTACTCACTTTTATTATATATTATAGAAATAAAAAATAAAATTTCCGCTTCTTTTAAGAATCCTAAAAAGTTGCATATTTTTTTTTTTTCTACGAGAAAATGATAAATTTTAACGCGTTGTGTTGTGAAAAATCAGTTTTAATGTTTGAAGAATTTTCTAATGAAGAATTAAAATCTTAATTATTGAAGATTTTAATTACTGATAAGATATTTGGTATTTTATAGGTAAGTATTTCTTGAAATTATTATTTAATTAATAATTAGAAATTTATGAAATAAATTAAGTAATTAGATTTTATTGCAATTCAGTAAATATTGTATTGCTTAAATAATGTTAATTTTAGTTAATTTTATTAAATGTTGAAAATAATTAATTTGAAAATTTAATAACACCGGAAATGGGAAAGTTGTATTTTTTTCTAGGTTGGCAACTCTATCGAAATTCTGAATTCTAGCAGACGACGACAGAAGACGAACGAAAACGAACAGGAACTCTCTTTAACGTCACGTCTCGATTTTGGTCTGTATTTAAGTAAATTTATTGACGTTTAAGTAAACTTTATTTTGTATAATACAAAATGGGTAGCGGCGGAGAAGCATCTGGTGAGAATTTTAAAGGATTAGCCAGAATTTTCAATAGTCACACTAATTATGGTCGAGCAAATGTAAGTAAAACAAAATCTAACCTAAAAATTGTTTTGACAAAAAGATTCTTTTTCTAATTCATTCTTATTTTTTTTTATATTTTAGGTATCAAAAGCAACTTTGGGCACTGTTTTTTTAATTGGACTTTATTTATATTTGAAACCAAGTAAAAAAGCAGCAGCAAAATGAAATTCTTCTCTGTAATAAAATCAAGAAAATATTAGCAATAGTCCTGTGAGTTCGTATCCATTTTTAACTTATGTAATGCTCGATTATAGATGAAATTTTGTATATCATTTGGCCTGCAAAATAAATTTAATTATCCCGTGATAAAGTGTGTGTTACGATTTATCAAATTTTTTTTTTTTTTTGTTAATTTACTCATTTTGTTTAAATCACTGTCAAAAAATTGAAAAATGTTTCTCGATAAACAAAGGCAAATTTTAAATAAAAATCAATATTTATTCTTTTGAATATTGAAGATTTTATTTATGTATATATGGGAATTCTTCTAATTTCTTGATAATTTTACCACTCACGATTAATCGTTTTGTAATTGACTCGTCGATTACGTTAAAATGTATAATTTTAAGTGTAAAGAATAAATAGTTTGTTAACGATATTTCTGATTTTAAATCTTAGTTCCAGAATTTTGTTCACAATTTTTCCAATTTCAGTATTATCTTCCTTAGGGAAAAAAAAATTGGTTTTATAGTGAAATTATTATTGTATTGCGAAACTTTCTGCAATTATGAAAAGAAGGTGTTTTTTTTAACGAATAAGTTTTAATTTGAATTTTAATTCAATCTGACTTTTTTTTCTATAGTAAAAATTAATTCTGATATAATTTCAACAAAATAGAAAACAGTAAAAAACTATTTTAATTTGGATGTTTTAAAAAAAACACATTTTCATAAAAGAAGTGATTTATTTTCCATTTTGCAATTATTCATTTTTTATACACTTTTATAAGATAAAATTTCGAGACAAGATTATTAAATTCAATGTCTGTTATTTTATTTAATATATTATTTATTAATTTTTTTTTTAAATATAAAATAGAATGTAATCTCTTGTTTTTTCTTTCTAAATATAGAAAACAATATTATATAATTTATAAACACACATTATACAAATAATTTTTCAAATTGAAACAAATTTATTATGAATTACATTTTTATATGTTTTATTTTTTTAAAAAATATTTTTTGTTCAGAGAAGATATAATATGTAAAAAATATTAAAACTTAAGTCGATTGTTTAACAATAATTATTAACGAATATTAATCTTAATTTCTAAGTACACACGATTTCTATGATAAGAAAATTTCATAACTAGATAGAATTGGGTATATTTTATTATACAGTCATTAGAGCGTTTCGTTTCCCGCATTAATTAATTTTTTTTTTATACATATCGTTACGATTATTTATCAATGATTTTTCACGAAATATTGCGATTTTAGGAATATTTATGGTACAATGGTTAGAAAAAATTTATCAATTACAGTGAAGAAAAAAATTTATTTGATTCAAATAACCGATTACTTGTTTATTATCAAATAAATGTCAAATAATTTTTATTTAAATGAAATAAACTGTAAGTGAAATAATAATTTCTGCATTTATATCAAATACTATTTTTATTGACTCAAATTTATAAATAAATAAATTTTCATAATAAATTTTTTTTTATTTTAAATAATAAAAATTAAAAAAAAATTTTTTTTTATTTATAATGATTTGATAGAAATAAATATTCATTTGATAATAGTCAAGTAATCTCCATTACAATTTGAATCAAGTAAATTTTTTTTTCAGTGTAAAAAAAATAATTAAATGTACAAATTTTGTTTGAAATGATTTTTAATTAAAATGAATTCATTACAATGGAGTTAATTAATCGTAATTAAGTTAATTAATTAACTAATTATATTAATTCAATTGTTTAATGACAATTTTTATAACAGTTTTTTCAGATTAAAAATAATACGTAATTTTTGCAATTTATTTTTGGAAAATTTATTTTAAATTTTCAATAGTTCTCAATAATAAAAATAATTTAAATTTGAAAGTTCAATTTTTTTTAGAATTAAAAATAAGACAAAGGGACAAATTTTGGGATGTAATTGAAAGATATCCGAAAATAAATAATCTTTCATGCAATTTTATATTTTTTATGATAAAAAATTGTGGATAAAAATTATATCTGTAGTTTTTAATCATTATTCTTATTCTAAATGAATGTTTAACGATTGAGCAATTTGAATGAGATTAGAAAAAAAAATGATGTGAAATTTAATAAATCCAAAATTCGTCCCTTAAGAAGATTCGACTCTTAATTATAAAAAATATATTGTTTTTCTTTTAAATTGAAAATGAATTTATTTTTAGTTCTGTAATTTTTTTCTTTAATTACCTATTGAAAAAAAAATTTTGTTAATATATTCAAGGAAAGAAAAATTAAAATTGTTTTAATGAGTCGACGCTTCTTAAAATATTCTACATTTTCGACGTACGAACAAGTAATCAACATTTTTTATATAAATAACATTTTTTTATAATTTTTTAAAATAACATTTTATTTATATATACCTTAATAAATTTATTTTTTCATTTATTTATAATTTTTTTTCAAACAAGTCTAAAGTAAATTATTTCTTTTTAATTTAAAAAATTGTAGACCGTTTATTTTAAATAATAAATAAATAATGTAGAGTCTATAATTATAAATAATAATTGTGGTGGTAATTTTTTTTTTAAGAAGTACAAGATAAAATGTTGAATTAATTATAATTACTTGATTCAGTGCTTCTCTGGCTTTTGAAAATGTATAACTATATTTATAGTCGTGTTTTTTTTATTATTATTATTAAATGAGTATTTACAAAGGATAGTTGGGGGGGGGGGGGCATTTAATATTTTGAAAGCTGGCAAAGAGAAGAGTGTGCGAACTCGTTTGCAGCATATTTGATTCGCTGAGTAATTTTTTTTTTATATTTGTTATATAATATTGCTATTTAGTATTTACATATGTGAAATTTGTTTTTTCAATAATACTGATCGTCGGTTTCAAAGAAAGCAAGATTTTACTTCTAGAATCTTTTCTCTTTGTTAAGGAAAAAATTTTCCTGAATCAAGGAAATAATTATTATTTCATAAAATATATGTTGAAAGTTGAAAATCAAAAAAAAATTTGAAGATTGCTTTTCAATTCAATTTTTTTTTTTAAATTTAAATCTGCGTAAAATCTTGTTTTCGAAAACTTTATCGTTGATTACAATAGTTTTACAAAATTTATATATTATATACATTTTTGTTGCGCAAGTAAATTACTTTTGCCAGACTTTTTTTTGTACAGTCATTTTTTTAATGTCGAATATTTATTCGAATTTTTATAAATATAATACCTATACAGGGTAATTATTTTTCTTTTTTTATTTTATTGGCAATTTTTTTTTTTTTAAGCAATTAGCTAGTAGAAATATTAATTATCAATATTAGAAGAGAAATATTGATAAATAATAAATGCGCTGATAGTACAATTTAAAAACTATAATCTTATTAATTTTATTAAAAAACTTGTGACAAGTTTTGATGATTGAAAATTTCATTTTAAACGATACTTTTTAAACTCCCCTGTAAAAAATATTTACAATTATTTATATTGTTTTATTGAATGTTTATTATTTATATATAATTGAAGTGATTATATCTGATATATTATTTTAATGAATTCTAATAAGTGATAGAAATTTCTAGTCACGCCTTCTTGCAAATGAGGGAGAATTTTTTTTTCCCTGTATTTTCTTCCTGGTTTAGTGTGAAAGAAAAAAAAATATATATATGTATGTCCTATATATAGTTCGGAGTTGGTCCACAATCAGATTTAGTGATGTGGGATTTCCGGAACGTGACACAAAATTCTTTATAGGCATTTTAAGAACTTGTCGACTTTTTTTCTTCTCGGGGAAAGAAAACTCTTTAATTAAGTTAATTTGTATTTACGTTATGAGGGAATTTTATTTAATTCACATAATCCAATAATATGTTAATTGAAAAAAAAGAAAATTAGTCAAACTTGTCTGCATCAAGTTTTTTTTTTTTTTGAAATATTTTTTTATTTTATTTAGGATATATTAAAATTATAATTAGAAAAAAAAATTAATTGATTAAGGGCAGACAAAATATTTACATTTCTCGAATATTCCTTATATTAAAATTTTTGAGAATATTTGGAGTGTTTCTGAGAAATATTTCTAAAATATTGCATTAGAATATTTGAGAAATATTCCTGAATATTGCAAAAAAAAACTGAGTATTTTTAAAAAATTTGTTTTAGCCTGTTTTTGTTTTCAATTATCTATATTATGTGAATGGAAATCTTTCAATTAAGGTTTTTTAAGTTTGAACTTTAAAGTTCGTTATTATATGGGAGAGGTCGATTTTTCAAGGTGCGCTTGTGTGTATGCAAATTTCTCGTTAAGCTGTAGAAACTTTCTTTACCTTTGAGGAAAAAGTTGTTGTGTGTTATGCAGTTATTTGCCAATTTCACCACTAAATTGTTTAACTTTGAGTTTAAAGAAAATATGTAAATAAATTTACAGTTTTTTTTTTTTGAAATTTTCAAGGGAAAACTATATGAAGTTTACTTTCAACTTTCAATATTTAAACTCGAAATGTTTAAAATTAAATACACTTTAAATTTTAAAGCTTTCAATGAAAAGTTTTTTAATCTACTTAACATTAAACGCCTTCTAATTTCCAATAATTTGGTTTTAAAGTACTTTTTAAACAAAAGGTGTTTAATTATCTAAATGAAATAAAGGATATTTATTATCCTTATTGCATTATATAAATCTTTCATAATAAAAAACTTTCTTTTATGAAAATTTCTTTGATATTGATAAATTATTCTTCGAAATGGAAAATTTATTAAATTAAGTGGAGAAAAATTTTTTTTTTTTTTTTAATGAATAAAATGGGGAATAAATTTCAATGAAAGCTTTTAAGATATGTGTAAATCAATTAATTAGGTAATAATGCGATAATAATAATAATGAAAATAATAAGAATAATAATAATTAGGGAATTAAAAAACATTTTTATGATGAAAATATGTGTTAAGAGTTTCCTTTCCTTCTCGAAAATTTTGAACTGCAATTATTGATAAGAACATACAAAAAAGGGCGTGATTTATTACACTTAATTTTTATTTAGCCAAATAATTTATCTAATTATTATTAATATAAGTTTATCTAATTTTGTTTTTAGTAAATTTTTATTTGACTAACTTTTGATTAGACTTTCTGTCCTATTTCTCCTTAAGGGCATATCAAATTCGTTGTGATTTTTCTATTGAGCCGCAATAAACAAATTGCAACGACTTTGACATGCCCTTAAGGGAAATTCGTGAAAATAAATACAAATTTTTTTAAAGGGAAAATTTGGCTAAATAAAAATTCTGATTTAAAATTATTATAAATTTTGATAGACTGAAAATTCGGAGAATTGGTCAGGCCCTGGTCAGAGCCATATTTAAAATCTAATAAACACCTTAAAATAAAAAAATTATTAATTTACTCGTACAATGATTTCTTTTCATTGTTAATAATTTTTTTACAAAAGGTAATTTTAAAAACTTTGTTTATTTTTTCAAACTAGGAAAACTGGCCAGGTCCCGACCAAAGTTCAATTTTAAGTTGGACAAAATGGATGCAATTATTATGCTATTTAGAAATAAATTATTTTCGGTAAAACTAATGAAATGAAATTTTGAATAATAATTTGCGGAACTAAAGTAATACAGTTTCGGTGATTTCTTTTTTGCTCCATCCATTTTGCGTGGAGATCCTGGATACTTGACTTGGACTCCGAACGGGACTCCTCGCTGGATAATAAACACATGGACCAGGTCCATCGGATCTTATTGAACCTTTAATGCTTTGTCTTGTGCAACCATTGGTCATTTGATTATTATTATTTCGACAATTATTACTCAATCTATGACTTCGTCTTATTGAATTTCTCAATTCAATATTTGTCGTATTTGTTACAATGGACTCATCGTAAGTTTGAAATTCGGGACTATCGCGACCATGACCGAATATATTCGAACTACAAAAGAGCTTTAGGAATATCCTCTTGAATTTTCGGCCAAATATCACGTAAATTATAAAATTGATACTACTGTTAATTGTCACGAGTAAATTTCCAATTTGCACCATCCAAACTGGTGGATTTGTGTAGAGATTCTCGTAGACATTACTGACCATTGGCAAAATGTTGCATATGATAAATACTATAACGACACAAATTAACATCATTGCCAGGCCTATTTCTCGCCGTTGATGTCTAGACATGTGTTGCAAGTCTCTATTCGCCTTTCTTACCTGAAAATAAAAATTATATTTTTAAACACATTTCTTCCTCAATTCAACAAAATTTTATGTTAATAATTTCATGGAAATTTAATTCAACGATTTTATGGATATTTCATATAGAAATTTTAATTTCCATGGAAATTCAAATTACAAATTTAATTAAATAATTTTATGGATATTCCATGGAAATTCAAATTAAAAATTTAATTAAATAATTTCCCGGATATTCGGTGGAAATTATAATTATAAATTTAATTAAATCATTTTCCGTGCGGAAATTTTAATTACATATTTAATTAAATACTTTTCCGGATATTACGTGGAAATTTTAATTGAAAATTTAATTAATAATTTCATGAAAATAATATTCCATAGATATTCCATAAAAATTCAAATTACAAATTTAATTAAATAATTTTTCTGATATTTCGTGGAAATTTTAATTACAAATTTAATAAAATAATTTTCTGGATATTCCATGGTAATTCAAATTACAAAAATTAAATAAGTTTCCGGATATTCCGTGGAAATTATAATTACAAATTTAATTAAATAATTTTCCGGATATTCCCTGGAAATTATAATTATTAATTTAATTAAAATATTTTTGGGTTATTCCGTGAAAATTTTAATTACAAATTAAATTAAATTGTTTCATGGAATAAATAATTTTTTATACAAATTCCCACTTTCCACGAAAATTCGGTGAAATTATTTTTTTAATTTTCAATTGCATTGTAGCATATGTCAATAAATTGTAATTTGCAAAATTTGAAAATGCATATATTAATTATTTATGATTATTACTTTCGTGTGTATTTTCGAATATCAAAAATACGTTTTAATTAATTCCGCAAATAAATGACAAATGTATGCAAATAAATTTAATTTATAGGGAAAATTTGTGTCCGAAGAATTTTTTTTTAATTATGATTACGAGGTTTATTTAAATTAATCGATTCATTATAATAATGTAATAAAATATTATTGTATGAAATTAAAAAGAGAGGAGAAATTATAATTATATTATACATATATTGAATTTCAAAGCAAAGATAAGATTTATCGTCAGTTCGAAATTTGCTAAATGCAGGAGGGTCGAATTATATATAAATTTAATTGGGAATTAGTAACATTTGCTTTTGAAATAATATAGGAAATTGAAAAACAAGAAGCTATATAGGGTAAAAGTGGCAATAACGGCGAGTGCTCCAATTGCGGCGGGTTATTGCAAATATACTATTATTTACTATTTTAGAATATTATAGCTGCCTTTGTTTCATTGTTACTTAAACTATATTTCATTTTTGAAAGAAATTTTAACACCCTGCACTTATTTACCCTATACAAAAGAGACGAGAACTTTTGTATAAAAACAATTTTTGAAAAAAAAATAAATAGATCATTGAAAAATGTCTGTAACAGAATTTGTAAAGAATAAAACAGGAAATTATTATAGTTAAAACTTTTTAATTAATATTTTATTGTTTTTTTTGAAGTTTATAAAGACGGAAAGAATGTTTGAAATGAGAGAGAAAATGCGAAATTAAAAAATAACTTTTTTCTTTAATATATATATATGTGTATAGTGAACATTGCATTAATTTTTTAAAAGAAAAACAAAACTTTCAAGAAAAAATTTTCTTAATTTCAAATGTAAATAGTTTTTTTTTTAAATTTTTTATAAAGTTTTTCAAGATGTTGCTAAAGTTCGTAGTGAAGTCGGTTTTGATTTTAACGTTTTTCTATAAATCGTAAGTTATTCCGATTCGCTCTCTCTCTCTCTCTCTTTCTCTCTCTTGAAAAAACTGCGAAGAAAAACAAATCTAAAACTTTTCCTTGATAATTTAATGACAGGTGCACTTTTCCTTGGAAAGAAAGTAGGAAAATGGTCTCTGAGAATTGTTTTTACGTCTTGAGTTTAAAACGTCTTGTAAATAAAACAATTACATTACAATTACATTACAATTTTTTAAAAGAATTAAATAAATTTTATTTATTTATTTATGTACATATTTAAATTAATAATTTACAGTAATTTTTTATAATTAATAAATTACTGTTTAAATATTAAAAAACAATTTTTTTCATATTTATTAGTATTCGTATTAAATAAATAAATAAATAAATAAATATTATTTAATTATTAAATAATAAAATTATATAGTAAAAATATTAAAATCAATTATAAACTTTTTGATAACAATTTGTAATAATAGTAACAATAGTCAGAATTTGATTTAGTAATTAACTTTCATGGAAAATAAACTTCTTTGAGAAGAATGTGTTTTACGAATGTTACATTGTTTTTAAATTACATATTAATGCTCGTAATGATAATAAAATGTTCTTTTTAAAAAAATATATAAATGATTGTACAGAATGAAGAGACTTTTTTCTGAGAAGTATAACAATGAGAAATTATAAATTCATATTTTTTAATGCTTCAAATATAAATGTAAATTAAAATGGAAAAGTCTAGGGATAAATTTTGTATAGAAGAAAATTAATTATATGAATTTTCGTTTTAGGTAAAATATATGTTTTGATTTTTTTTATTACATAAAAATTTATTTTAATAGTTTAATTGAAACAAAATTTAATTGATTTTTAACAATATTTCTTTTTCCTTTTTTTTAATATGGCATTTTACATTTTTTTTTTTTTTTAAATAATGTAGTTTTTTTTCTCTGATGGAATTCAACTATATATTCAGCCTATTTGAAATATCTGTCATTTTATGTTTATTATTTGTCGTTTTGAATTTTTAATTTCTCATACGAAATCCTCTAATTTTGTCAGTGTTTATTGTAATAAACTGTAATTACTTTGAAAAATTATGAGGCTTTTCTACTGGGAAAATGCGCCACATGCATTAAGGACATTTGTCAGTGGAAGTTTCTGTAGCAAGTTTTAATATAAACTTGCAGCAGGAACTACTTCTCTTTTGTATTCAGGTCGAATATATAAGAAGTTGACAATAAAAAGCACATTAAAAAACAATTATTTGTTTTCTTTTATCAAAATCTTTTTGATTTGAGAAAAAAAATTTTTTTATTCTATGAAAATTTTTGTAAATTAAAAAAAAATTCTTTTGAAAGTATAATCCCTTTTGAAGAATATTTTATTTAAATTCATGAAAAAATATTCCCAGTGAAATATTAGAAATACTTTATAAAAAAAATATTCCGGAAATTTTTTTTATTGAATTTTTTTTATTTAATGTTTTTATTCTACTGAAAAATTTTCAGTAGAAAATTTAGAGAAATATTTAGAGAAATATTTTAAAGAAATATTTAGAATACTCCAGTGGATTATTTGGAATGTTTGAACTATTCTTCGGAAGAAAAAAAATTGTCGGATTAAAGTCGTTCTGATTTTTTACATATGGAGCTTCAATGAAAAAACTGGCACGACTTTAAACTGCCCTTAAGAAATATTCCAAATATTCAATTATTCCATTAAAATTTTATTAAATATGTTGGGAATATTTTTAAGAAATATTTTTGCAATATTTTACTAAAAAAGAAAAAATGCAATTGAATATTAGTATCACGTATATTTTCTTGACAAAATTGGAAAATAAAGAATAAAGTTATTTGTTTTCAATAAATTCGAAAGTGATAAAATATTACAAGTATATATATGTTTGTGGTTTGTAAAAGAAATAATATCAATTTCTGGAGTCGAAAGATTCTGCTCTTGCATTCAAAGTGGGTTAGCGTAGTTTCTTAGCTGGAAGATTTAGCTGGCAAAGCTCCACTTACAAAATTGGAATTGCAGTGAGCAGAAAAAGCATTCATCTAAGCGATATAGAAGAGCTAAAATAAAAACTATGTAAATGGAGAAAAGAAAAAATTTATCTCACCGGCTAAAGTAATTTTTATATTTTCACTTTATATTACAAAAAAAAATACTCTACTTTATTTATGAGATTAAGTGTTTCAATTTTAATGTCAGCAGTTTATCAGTTTTATTGAAAATTAATACAGAGAGAGAGAGAGGCAATTTTACAACGTTCTTCGAAATAAAAAAGTTTTTCTTATTTTTATAAATTGTCAAGATAATAATTTGAAATT
>JUFY01022381.1:0-11895 GCA_001855655.1 Leptopilina clavipes
TTTTTTTTTTTTTTTTTTTCTCTCCAACGCAGCAACGCGCATAGACTTTGAAGTTAAATCGATGGAAAGCAATATGGCCGAATTAGAATTAAAGTGAGTGTAGCGCAAAAATGAACTCTCTTTTTCTTTCGACATTTTAGCCACACGAAATTGGAGAAGCGCAAAAATAAAAGGGATCTCTCTCTTCTTTCTCTTTAGTCAGTTCGTCCCTAATTGATCTAATTAGACGTTGATTAGAGACTTTTTTTTTCTTATTCAACGGAAGCCAATACCTTTTTTTCCCTTCCCTCTCGCACAGCAATTAAAACTTACTACCACCTTAATTTTTTTTGACCAATTTTTTTTTCTCTCTCTTTCTCTCTTTCCTCGACATCAGAGGGAAAAAGTCTCAATTTAAGAATATAATCCTCCCTCATTTTCATGTAAATTATTCTCAGAAACTAACGAGCTTTTTTAAATTAAGAAAAACAAAATCGAAAAATAAAATAATCGAAAAATATAATTATCGAAAAATTCAACTTTTGGAGAAATTTTTTTCCATTTTGCCCAAATTGGAGACAAATTTTTTACCGCAGCGCTACCAAATTTGGTCGAAATTTAAAATTTCCTTAGGTCAAGGTAGAGAAAATTGGAATACAAACGCTTCTTGCTATTTAGAAACAGAACGCTTCCTTGCCCAATTTGGACAAATATTGTCCAAAGCGCTTCTAAATTTGGTCGAATTAAAAATTAGTTTGGCCAAAGTAGAAAAAATTAAAATCGAAACGATTTGGTTTGTTATAGACTCGTTAGTGAGCGCTTCTCTTTGCCCGATTTCGGACAATTCGAAACTTGAGCGCTTCCAAGTTTGGTCGAAGCAAAATTAAAGCGAGACTAATGCAGAAATAATACGGATTCAAACGCTTTTTTGCATTTAGAAACATTATTAAGCGCTTTCCTGCCCAATTTGATCATTTTAAGTTGGGAGCGCTTCCAAATATGGTTGAAACAAAATTAAGGCGAGACGAAAGTATAGAAAAAGTACGTAAAAGAAGAAAATTATTGAGCGCTTTCTTGCCCAATTTGGTCATATTAAGTTGGGAGCGCTTCCAAATTTGGTCGATTAAAAATAAAAGCAAAATAAATCCAAAAAAATTCGAATTCAAACGCTGTCTGGCATTTAGAAACATTAAGCGCTTCCTTGCCCAATTAGACCATTTTAAGTCGGGAGCGCTGCCAAATTTGGTCGATTAATAGTAAAAGGAAGACAAATGCAAAAGAAATTCAAGTCAAAACGCTTTCCTCGTATTCAGAAACATAAACGCTTCCTTGCCCAATTTGACCGTTTTAGTCGGGAGCGCTTCCAAATTTGGTCGATTAGAAATAAAATTAAGACAAATGAAAAGAAATTCAAGTCAAAACGCTTTCCTCGTATTTAGAAACTGGAACGTTCCTTTGCCCAATTTTGGCCAATTTAAGTTGGGAGCGCTTCCAAATTTGGTCGATTAGAAATAAAATCAAGACAAATGCAAAAGAAATTCAAGTCAAAACGCTTTCCTCGTATTTAGAAACATGAACTCTCCTTTGCCCAATTTCGGACAATTTAAGTCCAAAGCGCTTCCACAGTTGGTCAATTTGGCCAATTTTTTTTCCAATTCTCCAATATAAATAAAGAATTTTCCCATCATTATTTTCGAACGATCTATCAAAAAAGAAAGAAATAAACTCGCAACGTGTAGGATTAAAATTACGCGCATCTTTTCTAATCGACTAAATCTAATATACGGCATTATGATAATCTCAGGGGGGTAGGTGTGTGGGGGGGGGAGGACATTAAATGTGCACGTGTGTGAGGCAAACAATAAATATGTGTGTCTGATTCCAATTCTGACAGTTCACCCCTCGGCTTTGAAACTAATTCCAATTACGAATGGCCATTAGTTTTATTCCTAAAAGAAAATCGGCTTCTGTTCCTTGTTTCGTTTGTATATTGCAAAATTTTATGTTCATCTATACATATATATATATATAATCATTTTAGCCCTACTTGGACACTCCCTGGTTAATCGATCTCGGCTGCTGTGCCTTGATTTATGTCGCACGCTAATTACGCTCATTTGCATCAAGATAGATTCTCAAGCGATCCAATTAAAATTCAGCTATCAAATTGCGCGCAGATTATCCTGGCCTGGTTCTGCTCAAATGTTACTATTTTTACTATTTTTAATATTATTATTATTATAATTATTATTATTAATAAAACCAAGTGATAGAATTATTTATAAAATTATCATTTTTTCGACTCTTTGCCCAATTTTTGACTCGAGCGCTCCCAAAATTGGTCGAAACAAAATTGAGGCGAGAAGAAAGTAGAAAAAGAAAAATTATTGAGCGCTTCCTTTGCCCAATTTTGGCCAATATTGTCCAAAGCGCTTCCAAAAATTGGTCGAAACAAAATTGAGACGTGACGAATGTATAGAAAAAATCGGAATCTAATTTTTTTCTTGGCATTTAGAAACATTGAGCGCTCCCTTGCCCAATTTGGACAAATATTGTCCTGAGCGCTTCCAAATTTGGTCGAATCTAAATTAAAGCGAGTTCAATGGAGAAAAATTCGATTCTAAATTCTTTTTGGCATTTAAGAAAATTATTGAGCGCTTCCTTGTCCCATTTGGACAATTTAAGTCCAGAGCGCTTCTAATTGAAAATTAAATAATAAGAATAATAATAATTATTATTATTATAAATTATAAATATTATAGTTATAATTATAGTTATAATAATTGTAATAATAATTGTAATAATAATAATAATAATAAAAATAATAAAAATAATAATAATAATAAGAAATTACTTTTTATCGTAATTAATAATATTTCTTTTTAATAATTTTTTTTTAGTAATTATTTTTTCCTATTCGAATGAGAATTTGGCAATAGAGACAAGAGTCGGTATATTATACATCACGTGCCAGTGAGAGAAAAACCTTCACGGTTTAACAATTCTATTGGCACTCAGCGAGCGGAACGCTCATGACAAACCGATTGGCGACTTTGAAAATTTTGGAATCTATCACGGTCATCTATGACAGAGATGAAAAAAATAAACAAAAAAACATGTGGGAAACAAAACGAGATGGATAAAAGGGAACCACCCCCCCCCCCTACGTCCTTAATTGTATTATATTATATTGGCATTTTTTATCCCCTTTTTCGATTCATTTAATAAAATTAATATATTTTCTACTAATGCTGTGCTGATTTTTTTTACAATTTTAATTTAAAAAAAAAGTTTATTTTTACTTGAAAGCGCGCTCGCCTCGAGAATGTATTTAGCGAGGAAAAAAATATCTTCATAAACATTAGATATTCAAAATTGGAAAAGTTTTTTTAATTTCGTAGCGAGCGCATGTTTTCGAATTTCGAAGCGCACGGTAATTATATTTTTTCAGAGCGAGAGCAAAACTTTAAAATTTTGGAGCGCGTAAACGGAGGTTAAATTTTTTTTAAGCGAGCGCAAATATAATATATAATATAATATAATTAACGTTTGTATTAAATAATACAGTAGAGACAAAAAAAATTGTTTTTTTTTTTATTTAGAGAAAAAAATTTTTTGTCCTCCGTGTATTATATTTATTATAATATATAAGGAAAAAATTTTGTGTCCCAAACCACTAGAATGCACACGTGCAATATTGTATATACACACAGCAGTTAGAAATGCATTTTCACCGCCGAGTGTCGAGTGCCACTGTCCAAGTGGTTCATCACGTATGTATATAGGACAGAGGGAGCAGCTGTCGGACAGCTGTACCCTTTTTACCTGCTCCTGTCCACGTCCATTTCTCTCTCTCTCTCTCTCTCTTTTCTCTACAAGTATTACGCGCGTCCAGTTGCAACGAGTACATCGTATTTAAAAAAAAAAAAAAACATAAAAAAAATAATAATAAAGGGTCGAGTACACGCAATGGAATAAGAAGAGAGAGATAGAGAAAGAGTGAAAAATAGTGAGAGAGGAGAGAGAGACAGAGAGTGAAAACAGAGAAAGAAATAGTAAAAGAGAGAAAGAAAAAAATAGAGAGAGAGAGAGAGAAATAGTAAAAGGGAGAAAGAAAAAAAATAGAGAGAGAGAGGGAGAGAAAAAATAAAAAAAGAGATAGTAGGAGAGAGTGAGAGAGAGAGAGAGGGAGAGAAAAAGTAAAAAAAGAGATAGTAGGAGAGACAGAGAGAGAGGGAGAGAAAAAGTAAAAAAAGAGATAGTAAGAGAGAGAGAGAGAGAGGGAGAGAAAAAGTAAAAAAAGAAAGAGACAGTAAGAGAGAGAGAGAGAGAGATAATAGAGAGAGAGAGAGAAAGAGTAAAAAAAGAAAGAGATAGTAAGAGAGAGAGAGAGAAAAAAAATAGAGAGAGAGAGAGAGAGAGAGAGAGAGAGAGAGAGAAATAGTAAAAGGGAGAAAGAAAAAAAATAGAGAGAGAGAGAGAGAGAGAGAGAAAGTAAAAAAAGAGATAGTAAGAGAGAGAGAGAGAGAGGGAGAGAAAAAGTAAAAAAAGAGATAGTAAGAGAGAGAGAGAGAGAGAGAGAGAGAGAGAGAGAGAGAGAGAGAGAATAGAGAGAGAGAGAAAGAGTAAAAAAAAAGAGATAGTAAGAGAGAGAGAGAGAGAAAAAATAGAGAGAGAGAGAGAGAGAGAGAGAGACAGTAAAAAAAGGAGAGAGTGAAAAAAGAGAAAGAGATAGTAAGAGAGAAAAAGAAAAAAAATAGAGAGAGAGGGGGGGAATGTAAAAGAAGTAAACAGTGTAAAGAAGCACGTGCTCCCTATGTGAAGACTCCCATCATCTTCTACATTATATCTTCATTCTCACTATCTCCCTCAATTTTTTCTTCTTCTTCTTCTTCTTTTTCTTCTTTTTCTTATTCTTTTTTTTTCTCTTCCCTGACTTGACCAAACGACAACATGCTCGTTATCATAACTGCAAGTGCGCCCATCGACGACGAGCGGGGCATATTATTGCAATTTCCGTTCTCCGGATCTGTCCTTGAGATCAGGGTTTATGGCTTACGAGAAGCAATACAACAAACGGTTTTCTGTATGTAAGAGACGGCTGCGCGCATCACTATCATCTGCACTGGAGAATCTTAAAGAGAGGAATAAGAAAGAAAAAAGAAAAGTTTTTTTTTTTGTGGCAAATTATTACTGTGGCGCACACAGTATGGAACGACAAAATGTTTCGACTAAATTTAAATCGAGCGTTTTTCAAGTTTGGGCAAATATTAATTTGAGCGTTTCAAAAATTGGGCGGAACTTCAATTCGAGCGCATTAAATTTTGGGCTCGAATAATAATTTTAATAATTTTCCGGTGTTTTTTATTTTGGACGAAAATTAAATCGAGCGTTACAAATTTTGGGCAAACAATAATTCGAGCGTTTCAAAATTGGGCCGAATTTAAATTCGAGCGTTTCAAAGTTTGGACAAAATTCAAATTGAGCGTTGCAAATTTTGGACAAACAATAATTTGAGCGTTTTAAATTTTGGGCAAAGATTAATTCGAGCGTTTTAAAGTTTGGACAAAAATTAAATCGAGCGTTACAATTTTTCGGCAATCAATAATTCGATCGTTTAAAATACTGGGCAAAGAATAATTCGAGCGTTTCAAAGTTGGTCAATAAATAATTCGAGCGTTTTAAAGTTGGGCAATGAATAATTCGAGCGTTTCAAAGTTGGGCAATGAAGAATTCGAGCGTTTCAAAGTTGGACAATGAATAATTCGAGCGTTTCAAAGTTGGACAATGAAGAATTCGAGCGTTTCAAAGTTGGACAATGAATAATTCGAGCGTTTCAAAGTTGGACAATGAATAATTCGAGCGTTTCAAAGTTGGTCAATAAATAATTCAACCGTTACAAAGTTGGGCGATGAATAATTCGAGCGTTTCAAAGTTGGACAATGAATAATTCGAGCGTTTCAATGTTAAGCAATGAATAATTCGAGCGTTTCAAAGTTAGGATCAATTTTAAATCGAGCGCACATTTCGATTTGGTGAAAAAAAATATTATTTTAATTGCCTTTAGAGAAAAAATTTCTTTTTTCTTGTAAATTTTATTTGTGTGTGTGTGTTTGTTAATAATTTCGAGCACCTGGACTTGTGTTAAAAAATTCGCACGTATATTTTTATCGACATCGGAAGTCGGAGCAAAGGTACCGTGAGAGCGGTTAACGCGTGTTGGTCGTTAAACGATTCGTAGAGAGACGAGAGTTGGCGTGACTCAGCCTTGATATATATATTTATATTTTTCGTGCCTCTATATATATTACTATTATTTTTATTATTATTATTTATTTATTTATTTATTTATAATTTATCGATTATTTATTTCTGATTTTTTCCTTTTTTTCCTTTCTCTTTTTTTCTCTCTCTCTCTCTCTCTCTCTTTATTTCCTTCTTTTTTGTCTTTCTTATTTCTTTTCTTCCTTTCTTTCTTTATTATTATTTTTTTATTTATATTTTCCTAAATTGAATATTTTCTAAATATTTCCTAAATTGAATTATTTAAAATTATTTGAAATAAATAAAAATTACAACAATATGTGAAAGTATCATAGGTGATACGCGCTTACGCACAGTGAACGCACGTCCATGCGCCCAGCTGCACCTAAAAAATCGATAGAGACGAATCTAGCCGGATTACATCCTCATGGGGCTTCCCGCGAAGCTCTCGTAATCCTCCATAAAACTGCGGTGTAGCATTTTAGATTCTTCATTTTTCAATTTTCTTACATACGCGACAAAATAATTTGCACTAATAATAAAAATAATCTAAAACGTGCGCTCGAAATTATTACATACATTAAATCTCACCGAATTAAAATTTCCTTTTTAATTCTATTAATTAATTTCCATTCCATGGAGAAAAATTAGTAAATTAAATATTCGAAATGATTCAAGAAGAAAAAAATTAAAAAACATACTTTTGTTATTTGTTTATAACTTTTCTACAAACGAGCGCGCTCGTTCATGAGAACTGACCATATTGTATTTTTTTTCTTTATTATTATATTTAAATATATAATTACTGGAGAGTAATATTAACGAACAGAAAAAACAAGAGAGAACCCTTTCAATTTTTGTTCAAACCACAAAAAAAACTCCTAATTATTATAAATGAAAAAGAAGAAAAAAAAAGAATAAAAAACCTTCTCATGGGTGAAAATTGAAAATAGCTTCGTTTCCACCCCTAGTTTTACGCCCCGTATTTCATTTTCCAGCAAAGAGACACGTGGGGGGTGGAGTTTGTATTTTGCATTCGGTAATTGCAGGTTCGCCCTGCGCTCTCTCTCTCTCTCTCTCTCTCTCTTCAACTTGTCATTAGAAACACGTAAGTAATACACGGACATTGCAAAAATTAAAAAAAGTTTTTGTCCATTTTTATTCTTAAAAAAATAATTTTCCCAGAATTCTTCAAACAAAAAATTTATTTCCTGTTTTGAAAAAAAAAAAAAAAATTTTTTGCGCCCCTTTGGGAAAAAAGATGCAAAAGTTTTCTTGATTCCACTCAGGCCTCAAACTCTGAATAATGTAAAACCAGCTTTAGAATTTTTCGTCCTCGACAAATAGTCTCTTTTGGTCCGTGAGGAAGCGAGAAAAGAGAGAGAGAGAGAGAGAGAGAGAGAGAGAGAGGGAATAAAATATAAAGAACAAGGGATGCAAGAAGGGTGAGAAAAAGAGAAGGACAGAGAGAGAGAAAGCAAGTACCACGACCGTATCACAGGGGAATGGGAAAATTGTTCCCTTGGCTACGTGATCAAAAGCATTTTGTTCTTCTTCTTGGTTAAGGCGAAAAATTCAAAATTAAGTGAAGAAAAATAAAAGAAAAAATTTTTTGTTTCATGGAATTTTACATTTTTTGTGCTCCTTTAGTCAGAATTTTTTGAGAATTGGAAAAAAAGTTCAACGCTTCCGTGTTTTTATTTTTTGTCCAATCTGAAAAATTGAGCGCTTCCTTGCCCAATTTTGGACAATTTTGGTTTGGAGCGCTTCTAAAATTGGTGGAAAAAATTGAGGCGAGACAAAAGTAGAAAAAACGATTCCAAACTCTTCTTGGCGTTTAGGAACATAATTGAGCGCTTCCATGCCCAATTTTGGACAATTTTATTCTGGAGCGCTTCTAAAATTGATCGAAAAAAAAATTAAGGAGAGATAAAAATAGAAAAATCGCTTCCAAACTCTTCTTGGCATTCAGAAACATTATGGAGCTCTACCTTGCCCAATTTGGACAAGTATTGTCCAGAGCGCTTCAAAATTTGGTCGAATTAAAAATTATGTTAGGTCAGACTTGAGCGCTTCCAAATTTTTTGGCGAATTTAAACTGAAATGAGACGAATGCGGAAATATTCGAAACTAAACGCTTCTAGGCATTTAAGAAAAGTAGGTAGTGCTTCTTTGCCCAATCTGGACAATCTAAGACCCAAGCGCTTCCAAATTTGGTCGAAAAAAATTTGATTCGAGACCAATGCAGAAAGAATTCAATAACAAACGCGTCCTGGGATTAAAAAAAATTACTGAGCGCTTCCTTGACAACTTTTGGTCAATTTGTGTCCAAAGCGCTGCCATATTTGGTCCCAAAAAAATTGAATCGTGACCAACGCTGAACGAATTCGAAAACAAACGCTTCCTGGAAATTAAAAACAATACACAGCGCTTCCTTGACCACTTTTGGACAATTTGTGTCCAAAGCGCTTCCAAAACTGGTCAAATTAAAATTAAAGCGTAGAAATGCACCAAATTTACCCCCCCAAAAAGCTAAAAATTGCACATTTTGACAAAAAAAAAAAAAATTGAAACAAAGCGCTGAATATACTTTTACGGGAAAAAGAATGAAAACAATAGAGGAATAAGAATTGCTGAAAAATCTCGGAAGTTACCAATTGGCAAATGCGCCCCTGTTGAACGTTGCGCGCTCTGTCCTTGTTCAACACTAACGACCATTGGCGCACGTGCTTACGCACAGAGAGGGACGCACATTCGATCGACCCATCCGTTAAAACTTTAGGTGTAGATGCCACTAGCACTTTCCAGGGCCGTAGTGGTCTTATCATCAAACACGATCTTGAAACGATATGAAAGCTTATATTATGCGCTGTCCAAGAAACCCCGGCAGCAACACATAAAAAACAATTACCTCCTCCTTCCTTGTTTATCTTTCCAAAGTGATACCTCTAAAACGTCAGCAGTGACAAAAAACTGTATTTAGCTGTTTGAAAATGGACGAAAAAATTTTTCAATTTCAGAGGGGAGCAATTTTTTTTATTCTTTGATATTCTGTGTCCTTTTGGACAATTTTGGACAATTTTTTTTTGGAATGAGGACATATTTTTCCAGAGTATGCCTTATTTTGGTCAAAAATTTTCAAAGTGGGCAAATATTTAAACTAGTCCGTCCAATTTTGGACAATAATTTAAATTTGGGCAATTTTTTTTACTAGTTTGCCCTATTTTGGACAAAAAATTTGAAACTGGGCAATTCTTTTGGCTGGTGTGCCCTATTTTGGTCAAAAATTTTCAAAGTGGGCAAATATTTAAGCTAGTCCGTCCAATTTTGGACAATAATTTGAATTTGGGCAATTTTTTTTACTAGTTTGCCCTATTTTGGACAAAAAAATTTGAAACTGGGCAATTCTTTTGGCTGGTGTGCCCTATTTTGGTCAAAAATGTTCAAAGTGGGCAAATATTTAAACTAGTTTGTCCAATTTTGGACAATAATTTAAATTTGGGCAATTTTTTTTACTAGTTTGCTCTATTTTGGACAAAAAAATTTGAAACTGGTAAATTTTTTTGGCTGGTGTGCCCTATTTTGGACAAAAATTTGAAAATGGGCAGATTTTTTACCTACTTTGTCCTCTTTTGGATAACAATGTAAATTTGGGCAATTATTTTGTACTATTTTGCCCTATTTTGCACATAAATTTTAAAATTGGTCAATTTTTTTCACTGGTGTGTCCTATTTTAAAAAAAAATTTGAAATTGGGCAAATTTTTTACCTAGTCCGTCCTATTTTGGACAACAATGTAAATTTGGGCAATTATTTTGTACTATTTTGCCCTATTTTGGACATAAATTTCAAAATTGGGCAATTTTTTTGGCTGGTGTACCCTATTTTGAACAACAATTTGAATTTGGTCAATTTTTTGGCTAGTGTGCCCTATTTTGGTCAAAAATTCATTTTTTGAGTTCGAAATTTCCACTGGGAAAATTTTGAAATTTGATGTAAATGAAAAAAATTTTTTCTCTCGTCACTTAGAATCAAAAAAGGGAAATTGAAGAGGAAAAAGGGAATTTAAAAAATGAAAAGTGAGAATAGAAAAATGTCTAAAGTGCGTCCCTGGTGGCGATACGAGTTCGGGGAGGCTGTGACTCATCCTGAGGGAGAGAGAGAGAGAGAGAGAGAGTCCTGTTCCCGTGGCAGGAAACAGCGAGTAGGGGTGGGGATCGATATATCGACTGAGAAACGCTTCTCTGCTACTGTTAGAAATTGCGTACCTCGTTTCTCAGCGTGTGCCTCCCCCTCTCGTTTGCCAACCCCTCCCCTTTTCTCTCTCTCTCTCTCTCTCCCTCGCTAATTTTTCCCATTATTTTCTATTTTCATATATTACAACACAAGAGAGAAACCACAATTCCTAAAATTTTTCACCCCAGAAATTCTAGATTAAGAGACAAAATTTTAACCCCCTAAAAAGAAAAATTTGGGGGAGGGGTTTTTTGAAAATTTAAATTAATTTTAAATCAAAGTCGGACTAAAATTAATTTTTTCTGTGTTGAAATTTGGTCGAATTTTACACTATTGACTCACTTTGACCTTAAATTCACTGTAAACTTAAAAGTATCAAATTGATACCAAAAGTATCAAATTGATTCAAAAATTTGGAATTTGGTATCAAATTGATACCAAAAGTATCAAATTGATTCAAAAATTTGGAATCAAATTGATACCAAAAGTATCAAATTGATTCAAAATTTTGGAATTTGGTATCAAATTGATACCAAAAGTATCAAATTGATTCAAAAATTTGGAATCAAATTGATACCTTTGGTATCAATTTGATACTTTTAAGTTTACAGTGTTTACAGTGTCCCTAGGGTTAATTTTTATTTTTGAAAAAAGAATCTGAAGGTCAATTTTAGAGAAGCGAAAATCAAAAATTGGGACGTAAGTCCTAGACTAGGTCTTTTTTGCACTGAGTTGATAAGGGGGTTTACTGATTGACTACTTTAACTGTGGGGTTAAAATTTTCAAATCAGGGGTTAAGTATTTAAAGAAACACAAATTTGGGGTTAAATTTTGATCCTTGAGAAATATTTTCCATTGCTGTGGAATTTAATATAAATAGTGATTGAGTATGAAGAGAAAAGAAAAATGTTTTCAATTAAATAAAATGTGAAGGTGACGTGTAACTCATCGTAGAGAGGAAATCATCCAACAACCCTTTCAATTTCCCGTCGATTTATCCGGCATCCAATAACGCTACCGACTGTGGCGAAACTAACGAAGCTAAAAGCATGTTTTACACTTGGCTTACGACAAGTTCCGATCTTCACTAATTTAGAAAAACTTGTTCTTTTTCCACCGAGGCTAATTGTTTATTATATATTTATTATTATTAAATTCGTTTGAATTTTCTTAATTTTGAACTATTCATCTTGAAAAAATAATTTATCATTAAGAAAAAAATTTGTTTAAATTAAAAATAATTTTTAACTAATAGTTATTAGTTGAAAATTGTTTTATTTAAAATAATAAATGAAATATTTATTATTTTTCATGACAAAATATTTAATAAAGTATTTTTAATTGATTTATATTTTTAATGAAAAAATATCCTTTGTTAAAAAATATTTTTAATGAAAAAATATTCAAAGTTAAAAA
>JUFY01022386.1:0-11531 GCA_001855655.1 Leptopilina clavipes
ATTATTATTATTTTTTTTTTCTTTTTTATTATTATTATTATTTTATTTATTTATTTATTTATATTATTATTATTATTATTATTATTATTATTATTATTATTATTATTATTATTGTTATTATTATTGTTATTATTATTATTGTTATTATTATTATTTCTATTAAATATAATCATCATTACAAGTTTTATTTTTTCGTGCAAAAATTTTTAAATATCATCAATAGATATTTATAAATAGCAATTGTTTTTCTTCCGTCAGATAATTAGGGTAATTAAGGTCGAGTTGGTATAATTAAGTTTATAGGCAAAAAATGAAAAAAAAATCATGAATCGTCCTTCAATGATTTGTGTACTGTTGTAATGTGAACATTATAACTGTTAATAAATCAATTACAAGTCGGAAATTAAAATAGTTTACAGTTATTTTCTAACGATATAATAATTTATATTTTTATAGATTGCAAAAATTGTTTCACTTTGTCCTATTTTAAAATAGGGCTTCAACAAGGCGGGCCTTTACAGAAACTAGAAAAACTGACTAGGCCCTTGTTAAAGCCCGTTTTGATGTTTTGAAAAAAAATTTATAAAATTTTGATTATTTTTGAATATGGAAAACTAATTAAAATATATTATTTCTTATTATTATCTTTTATAATAATAATAATTTATAATAATAAATTATTTAATTAATAATAATTAAATAATTAAATTAAGTAATTAAATAATAATTAAATATTAGTTATATTTACTCCAATTAATTATTATTTCGTATCATTATAAGTTTAATCATTTTCTATTATAAATTTACAAATGGAAATATATTTAGAATTTTAATTCAGGATTTAGAATTTTTTATACGTGAATATGAAACAAACAAAAAATTCATTTAATAAAAACGAAATAAAAAATTTCATCCTGATATTTGTTTAAGACAATCTGAATACAATTTGCATTCGACCATTGGGGTAAAAAAAAAGGTTTTTCGTACCACTGAATCCAATTTCAATTTAAATAACTTTACAAGCAAATATTTTTTCTGCGACTGCAATTGATTTCGCGAAGCAAAAAACATTACACCAATACACAAATACATTCGACTCGAGTTACGATTCATTGGGTTTTTTTTTCATTTTTATTTTTTTATAGAGACTGAGAAAAAAATTGTACCCGCAGTAAAATATCGGGTGCAGCAGGAAATTTTTACATTTCTGTGCGAATATTTTTCGGATTTTTTTTTTACACTATATTACAACTTTTAAGGTAGTTTTACAGGAACGATCTATAATTATATACATTATTTTAGCCTCGAACCTTATTTGGAATAAAGAAGAGATATAAAAGTACACTTTAAAATTATTCAAGTTTTTCATTTTTTGAAGAAGCTAAAAACCCGTTTTCCCTCAAGTGGTTGCTTTTTTATTTTTTTTGCAAAATCGCGGTACTTTAAAATATCTTTTGAAACTATATATAATTTATTTTAAGAAAATTTTATCGTCGCGATGGTTCAAAATTAATGGGTATATAGAGTCTGCCGAGTTGGAAAATTGGCTAAATGTTGAACCAACATTTTTCGCCAATATTGTCCCAAGTTTTACTGTTGGCTATAAATGATATATTCGCCCAAGAATTTAAATATAGAAACCAAAACCAAGCTTTGAATTTAAATACCAGGCTCAATATTGTTTCACAATTTTAATCTTGTGGAAAATTTATTTTCAATCAAGAATAAAATTTATTTTGTCGATAATATGTTATATTATATAATTATATAATAATTAAATAATAAATATATTCTTATTAACAATATAGTTACCATATAATTAAAAATAATCTCTACGAGTCATTGATTCTTATACCCTATGCCAACAAACTGATCTTGTTTACGAGCGAGTTTTCATGCCATCTGGACGGGAATTTTTCGAAATATTTGGCGCGAAATTCAAATTCAAATTCAAAGAAAGCAAAATGAACTAAATCAAAAGAAATTTTGGGTTAATATTGTGTTCAGTATTTAAATTCGAGTTTGGTTCCAACACCCACAGCCTTGGACCAATATTGGCCCGATCTTGGCGACATTTCTTTAGGTATTATTATTATTATTATTATTATATTTATTATTACTTTCTGAAATAATATTATAAAAAATTGTGCTTCATCCCCCGACACACACACACATTTTCTCTTTATCTTGTTCATCCTCAATCTATAAAGCGGAACCGAAGTGCATCCGGTTGCAACGTCACTGCCACGCGGTAATAGGATTCGTCGGTGCTGGCAATTTCAATCTTTCAAACTCGATTATAAAATGTATTTACGTAAGAGCGAACTCCAACTTGAATGTAAAACAAGAGTCGAAGACTTCGAGAAGAGAAGAGTGAACGAACTTGGACTTGCGAGGCGAAGAATGAGAAGAAGGGGGGGGGGAGAGATGGGTGGGTGAGGAAGAGTAAGAAAAAGAGTATATAGGTACATCTTCGCCCGAGAGTTGAGAAACCATCTAAATAATATTTCCAGCACTGAAATAAATTCGTGAGACCAACTTTTAACGAGATGGTGAAAGAAGTTTTTGGTTTTCTCTCTGGCGAGTAAAGAAAAATGACAACGTCGTCGATACTTTCATTGCTTTATATGCATATACATACGCGGCACATACATAAAAACATTTGCTCACAAAGTTCTACATATTTCAGTATAGCAAAAGTTAATATATGTGTCATCTCTCTCTCTCTCTCTCTCTCTCTCTCTCTCTCTCTCTCTCTGGGTAGCTTTTTCATCTGATAAGTTTCTACCAGTTCGAAATGAAATTTCCAACTTGTCATGATACGCTTGATTTATGCTCTAACTTAAAAATACCACAATCAATTAAACCCTTTTGTGTTCACAAGTAAAGAATATTATTCAAAATTACTCCTTGACCTGAGCTTTTTTAATTTTACGCTTATATTCTCCTATTGACCTGAATTTTTAATCCATTTAATAATAATTTTTATAATAATAATAATAATAATAATAATAATAATAATAATAATAATAATAATAATTAATAATAATCCATATTCGTCTTTTGACCTGAACTGTAGCGTATATTCTCCTATTGATCCAAAGATCTAATCTATAGTCGCCTTTTGACCTAAATTTTGAGGTTATGTTTGCCTCTTGACCTAAAAATTAAATGTTTTTCTCAATTAACGTTAAAATTTGAAAAAAGCTTCAAATCGCAATAGTCAAGAGGCACCCATAACCTCAAAACTTAGGTCAAAAGGCAAATATAAAATTTAAAATTTATTTCAAATCAAAGAACGAACATAAACTGAAAATTTAGTTCAAAATGCATAGATCAAGTGACGAATATTGACAGAAAATTCCAATTAATAGAATATTAAAAAATTTAGGTCAATAGTCACAGGTTAAGAGACAAAAATTGATTCAAAATTTGGGTCAATTGGGAGATATACACTTGAAATTTGGGTCAAGTCACAGATTAATAGGCGAATGTATATATGCTCAAAATTTGGGTCAATTTTTAAAAACCGCAGGTCAAAGGTCACAGGTCAAGAGACTAATAAGCTCAAAATTTGGGTCAATGGGAGAAAAAACGCTTTAAAATTAGGTCAAAAATCAAAGGTCAAGAGACGAACATAACCTTAAAATTTAGATCAAAGACAAAACAGTTAAAAAGGGGATGATAATAATCTCAAAACTTTAGGTCAATGAGAATAGAACAACAACTGAAAATAGTCCCAAAAATTAGGTCAGAAATGAATAATTTTTTTTTCTTCTTTTGAAAAAATGTTGGTTTAAATTAAGTAAATGGCTTTCTGGGTAAAATTTCATTATTTCAGCTGTACTTTTAATATAATCGAAATATTTTTTTTCTCTTATTTTTTAAAGTGAAAATAAATTCTTACCTTGAGAACTGAAGATTCTTGCTTTTCCCTGTGATTTTGAATGTTAAGTCCTCTGCGAGAAGAATGGAGAAAAATCCCTCTGAAGTGTTTGGAGCGATGTTTATGACACACCTGAAACAGAAGAAAAAATAACACTTTTTTTTAGAATCTATGAGAAAAAAAATTTCAAATTTTAAAAATTAATTTATACAATAAAATTCTACGGGGAGAATTTCTTTATCTATAGTTACTAGTCAATTAAACTTCAGGCATGATTGAACCAATTGAATATGTAGTTAGCCTAATTGGCCGATTCAACTCAATTTAAAAAGTTTAAGGATGTAATTTATTGAATCGTTGAATTGTGGTTTACTTGAAAAGATCTTCTTATTTGCTTCAATTAAGTCTAGTTACATTAATCAGCCGCATTTTTTTATTTATTTAATCTTACAGTGTTTTTTTTCATTATTATTAAAAATGAATCTTTTTATTAATTTTTTTTAATCGTAAATATTTTTTAGTTTCCTGGAATCGAAATGTATAAAAAGTTTTTATCTTTTTTCCGTTGTATTGATTTTCAATAATTGAGAGTTGGCAGTTTTTTAATTAAATAATAAATTTAAAAGTATATTTAAAAGTATATTTAAAAGTAAATTAAAAAGTAAATTAAATAGTAAATTAAAAAGTAAATTAAAAAGTAAATTTGTACAGTAAATTAAAAAAGAAGTGAATTAAAAAACAAAAAAAAATGAAGGAAAAATTGGAAAAAGTCGAATGTCGCGAAATATTTTCACATTATTATTTAAATATAATAAATTATATAAAACATATAGAAAGTAAATTTTACTAGAATATTGTTTTGTTAATCAAAGTTTTCATGTCAGAGATAAATTTTAATTAACACACACGGGTTTAGATTAATTCAACGAAACGTGTTCCACATCCACTAAAATGATGAAATTTATTCCCTTAGCGACCATGAATCCAATTCCCCTTCACAATTTCAGCAATCTGTTGAAAATATTTCTATTTCAAAGATATACTTTTTTTTTTATTAACATAACTCTCAGATTTAATTAATATCTAATGGCAAAATTTCTATATGAATTTTTAACTTTATGGAAATATTTTCCTCTTTGGAGAAATATTGTAAAATTATATTATACGATGAATTTAAACTTGTTATAAAATATTCCAAAATACAAGAAGAAGTATTATTACCTCCTTCTATATATCATCTTTAAATTAGATTTAAATTCAAATTGTCTCTCGCTCTTCAAATAGAATTTCTATTTGAAATCTACAGAGTAAATATTCGTTTTAAACTATTCAACTTGAGTCAATTAAACTTTAAAATAAGAATTGAAACTTTATCTGAAACTTAAGCGACAGAAAGAGAGAAGTGTCTCCAGATTTTCTCAAATATTTACTTTTCATTCAAATATTAAGTTTTTAAAAAATTTTTACATTCTGCAAAAAAGAAAAAGAAAATGATCAATATTTGTATAAACTTTGACAATAGTTAATTTTTTGATAATATTAATAATTAATAAAATTAATAAAACCTCAATAAACTTGGAAAAAAATATTTATAAATTAAAAAATAATTTTACATTAATATTTATTGATTGTAATCTTAATAGAATTTATCATTAGTATTCAATAGTTAAATCAATTTAAATGATTATAATTATAAATTCACTTCATTAAATTAATTACATATAGATATTAATATATTAGTCAAATGTACTTTGCAACGAATAAAAACAACAACTTTCTAATTTAAGCTATGCAGTAAATAATGAAGGACAATAATTAATAATAATTGTGCCAACTATGTTTGACAAGTTTATGATCCCTTAATTGATTGTCTCTTTAGATAAATGATTTTTTTTCCTTTCTCTCGACAATAAATAATAATAACAACAAAAAAGTACAATTGAAACTAAAACCTGTTTGAAATAAAGGGGAGGAGGGGGGATTTTAACGAGATATTGGCACATGAAATGACACTAATGAGTTGGCATTCTTCACGCGCGATGATATAATGATAACGAATCACTCGCGAAGCGTATAATATGTAATACATGGTTTTTGAATATAATATCATTTCAAACGATATTTTACAATATCATTTGTCTATGGCTTTGTTCCCTTTTCGCTCAAGATTAATAAATTTATATATACATATAGGCGAGAGTATTACATATATATGCCATTTACTAATGAAATTTGAGATTTATGTAAATACCACTGATATACCAATTATTCGCCATTGTATATGAGGCTAGTGTTCTCTATAGATTGCAGTAAATAACCCGCGTTAATTCTACAGATGCTTAAGCGAGTTCCGATTTGCTATATAGCTTTAAATTACCGCTCGATTACATATCCCCTAATGTTTTAGTATATACAAAATCTCCCATTATTATTTCCAATATATTATTTGCCAGTAAGTTTCTTGAATAATATACAAACAAAATTTGTCAAACTGAATTTAAGTTTCCCCCAAATTTCTAGTTTTGTTTAAATTAATTTTTCCCCCTTTATAAGAATATTTTCAAGAAAATCAGAAAAATTTTTATCTTTGAAATTCTTTTTTTTTCTTTTTCTTATAATCATAGTAAATTATAATAAAATAATAATTTATTAATAGTACGCGATTATATTGGATTCCATTTGAAAAAAGTACAAATTTTTTTTTAGGGGGGGAAGCATGTGATTGACTTATCGAAAAATGAAAGAGAAATATTGACAGACTTTGCAAATGTAAATATAGGTAATTTAAATCAGGAATATGTATAAATTTTTTTTCTTTCATATTATAAAATATGGAATTTTTTTTTCTTTCTTAAAAAGCAATTATGCTTGTGGCCTTTCGGGGTTATAATACCCAACTATAATCAAGTAGTGTGTATAATTTGTAAAATGCTAATTAAAAGAGCTAATTAAAAGCAGCTAATTAAAAGGGAACAGTTCTCTGAATCGACGACGCGAAAGTTTCTTTTGTTTTCAAGTCTTTATATACTTTATTATTTAAATTTAATTAAAATATCAAGACGATGTGGTTTTATTTTTAATATATACATCAGACAATTCTTTTTTCCAATCCTTCATATTTACACTTTTTATAAATTTTTCTATATATTTTCATTTAATTAAGTTGTTTCACTATATAATGAAAATAAACCCGTATAGAAATATCCAAACCTGGCTCCAATCAGGGCCTGGTGAAAATTTCAACACAGAAAAATTAGTGACAAACATAAAAAATGGAATTTTACATTAAACAATTTTTTTTAAATTCATTAAAATCGATAATTCAGATTTTATTATATACAAAATTTAAAATGAAATCTGAACATTAATTTTTATGAACTTTTTAATGTTTTGATGAGTTTTTCAATCTCTTTTATGCAGAAAAATTTTATTTCTATAAAATAGAAAAACGGTGGTGAAAAAAAATCAATTTCTCGTTATAATGTGAGTCATGTTTTCTGTACTCTGTGTCAATTTATAAAGTTGCGTGACGCATTTCTTTAATTTTTTTTTCTTCTTCAATATATAATAATCCTTGTTTGCCGGAGACAAACCAGTCCCCCTCATTTATATAGATTGTACGACCATGTTATTGCACTGATATAGTACTTATGTGAAATGTAACTTGATAACATCTTTAAAGAGAAAATTATTTTTAAACTTCAATTTACAACAGTAATTTCATCCTATTATTATATATATATATATGTATTGTAGAAAATTAACAACACATACTAATCTCGATGTAACTACAATTTCTATTCATATACGTATTATAAAGAAAAATTGACTAATGTAACAAATCCGCTCATGGAAACAAATTATATTTCATTATATCTCAAAAACTATTTTCTTTTCTTGTCTATACATTATTTTTTAGATTACTGGTATTTATTAAATTATATAATTATTCATTTCCATATAATATATAATTTTAATAAAGTACTTTCATTTTGAAAATATTTTTATTTTTATAATAATTTTACATCTAAAATGAAATTTGAAAAAATTGTTTAAATCAATCTTTTTAATTGTTTTTTTTAAACAAAAGCGAAAAGAAACTTATTTTTCACCGTTTTGAAAAATTATTAATTTCAGTAATGAGTATTAATTATTTATAATCTATAAAAATTAAATTGAATTATACCATTAATATAATATATTAAATAATAATAATACCTATACAATTTTTTATTAATATGTTATATGAAATAATTGTAAAATTTATAATGTCATTTTTAATAAGAAAGGGGAGAAAATTTTTTTCATTAAAAAAATTGCAATTCTCAAGAAACTTCTACTGCATTAGTTCCATTTGTTCCACGCCATTCCATTACTGAAAGTTAGAGGGGTGGGTATTATAAACGGTAGAATAACTCGCAATTTCAGGGTAACAGGAAGTCGTTGAGACGCCATTTTGAATTCGTGAGATTAATGCTAACATTATTTCAAATGAAATAACATTTTTATGAAACAGAGTCGATTCATTAAACGCGATTTAAAGATATATTTCACTAATATATACTATAATATACACGAAGCGGTTAATTAGAAAATAGTTTCAATTATAAATGTATCATTCCCATCAATCTAATCTATCTAATTAACTCTAATAAAGCCAATAATACATTTTTACAAAAGAAAATGGTTTTTAATAAACTACCCTTGCGATAAAGATAAAATATTTTTGCATACTATAGTCGTACAAATTTATTGTGCTATATTGGCCCAAGTCAGGGCCAACTTGGAGTATTTCTACACAAGTTTATTTTTTTCAAACAAAATAATAAGTTGTAAAAAATTTTCCTATTCTATTTTATCCAGTGGGAAAAATACGATTTGAGCAAAATTGGACCAAGCTTGGAAGGCATGTTACCAAGATCGGGCCAATATTGGCCCAAGACTGCAAATGTAGAAACCAATGCCAAATAGGATTTAAAAATAGGACTAATATTGGAATCTTGGGACAAAAATGGTCTAATATTTAAACTTCAGGTTGATTTCCACTCTCGCAAAATTGGGCCAATATTGGCCCAAGTTGGTGCAATATTTAATCAAATTTTTGATAATTTCCCCACTGGGTCACGTGTAGAAATATCTGAACCTGGCCCCAACCTGGAATGAAACACACGGTGAGACTAGAGCCAAACCTGGCCCTAACAGGGCACTATAAAGGCCCCATTTAGTGCCTGATTCTAATCGGGCCAAAATAAATAAAAAATAAGTTTCGTCCCGTAGTCCTGATTGAGTTCAACTTCCTAACCTGGCCCCTACGAGGGTCCTCGAAAGTAATTTTTGCGAATCACAAACAATTTTCCGTGTATAATTTATGTTCATTACAAAATATAATATTGATTATAAAAATCTTCAAGTCTATAATAACAAAAACGACACTTTCCCATAAATGTTTTGTTTTTAAGGCAAAAAAAAACAATTACGAAGGTTCTCAACTTAATGAAATACAATGCACTTTCCCACACTTATGAATGATCTTGACTCAAAGCTATGAAGCCGCGCAATACCACGGAATCACATTCGCATAACCGTTACACTCGACTAATTACATTTTCCAGTGTATTCGTTCGTTTACAATGTTTTACATCTTTTATAATGGGTGATTCTCCCGGAATACTTTTTTTCATGCGATGGAAACGAAAAAAATGTCAATTTTTTCAGATTCAAAATATTTAATTCAGTATTAGGTGAAAAACTGGCCCCGACCAGGGCCCGGTCAAAATTTTTACAAGAATAATTTTTCAAGATTTTTAGATTCTCTCTCTCTCTCTGTCTAGTGGTAAATTGTCAAGGTTTTCAAAGTGGTTCAATACGGAATTAACTCTTTTCGCCAATATTGGCCCAAGTTTGCGAATTTTTAAGTTAATACCAAGCCTCGAATTTAAACTGGCCCAAGATTCTAAACCAAATAAAAATTAATTTTCAAACGAATATTGATTCAATATATTGAATCAATATTCGTGCAGAAATTTTGACCAGGCCCTGGCCGGGGCCAGGTCAAGTTGGACAATGGAAGCCAAGCCGGGGCCAGGTTGGTCGCCGTATTTCAACCAGGTTAAAGCCAGGTCGGTAAATTTCTCCACGGATATTGAAATTCGTGATTCGTTCCGAAATTCGCAACCTTGGGCCAATATTGGCCCGATCTTGTTCCCAAATATTGCTCCCAAAATTGATTCATATATTCTAAAACTACAACTTACATCGCTAATATAGTTTAGAAAGTTCAGTGTCTAAACTTGCGATCGTTCAGGTTAAGAATCGTTATAAGTGATGGGTGACCGCGCCGAAATCGTCTGCAGTCGCAAATTTAATAATTACCCAGGGGGCTTATTTATAAAAGGGAACTAAGAAGGCTTTATTAATATTATAAAAGTCCAAAAAGGAAAGTGCAAAAAAACATTAATACAATTTTATAAAATTTAAAGAAGGAAAAAAATTACAGGGATTAGCGCGTGAACCCTCTTAGTTACTACGGTACATTTAAAAGCAACATTAGCCTTATTCGCAGTCTTACGATATACAAGCCATCAAATAAATTGGCAAAGAATAGAGACTAGGAGTGGTGAGGGGGGTTGTAAGGGGTCGTTGGGAAGAGAATGTCGACTCTGGGGTAGTTGGGACAATATACGCGGGGGGAAGTTTTTTAGAGAGAGAGAGAGAGAGAGAGAGAGAGACGAGCATTCCCGATCGATATAGGCATTCGAGTTCTTTCAAAGGAAAATTCCTGACGCTATTAAATCCAATTTAAAAACTTTTATTCTCTCCTTCTCTCTCTCGTGTACCCTCTCCCACTCTTTACTTTTTAGCCACCCACCAACCTTCGCGAACCGAGATCATGGTAAATTTATTTTCCCTTGCTCCCCTTTACTAGTGAGTGAGAGAGAGAGAGAGAATAAATTGCTAAAAGGATTTTGGACGATATAACGCTATCTATCATCCTTTTCTGGTCTATATACGTCGAGGGTGGATTCTTTAGTTCCAACTTTTAACCCCTCTCCTCATCTCACAACCTATACTTCCTCTTCCTCCTCCCACTCCAACCTTCATCGACATCCTATCCCTCAGAATCTTGGGTTTCTTTATCCTTTTTTTTATTATTCCCATACCATTAAATTACATTCTTATATAGGTATATAGCTTATATTGTATACTTGTTTTGATATTTCTCTTCTTTTTTTTTTTTTTTGTTATTAAATCAAGATCTAAATCTGCTTTTTTTCCCTTTACTTTTTGAGAGAGAAAGAGAGATTTAAAAATGTTTGGAGAACTTAACTTTTTTTATGGGAAGGCTTATACTTTTATAATAGAATTTTATATTTATAGTATCCTCTCTTTAATTTTATGGATAAAGAAGAAAAGGGGAATCCCTTGATAGTTATATACATTTCTCATGGGGTACACGAAATGTGAAAAAAAATTCATTTCACATCAAAATGAACAATTTTTTTAAATTAAAAATTTATTAACTTTAATATTTTCATTAAGTTAAAATTACTTTACACGTGTATAATATAATTATACAAAAATTTTATTCGCAAATAAATAATAGAAATATACATTTTTTTTTAAATTTTCATTATATATTAATATT
>JUFY01022387.1:0-14267 GCA_001855655.1 Leptopilina clavipes
CCTTTGGTCTGACGAAAACTGATTTTTACTACTTATATCAGAAAAAGAGGAAGGTTTTAAGGTTTTGTCTGACCGAAAATTGATTTTTACTACTGATAATTAATTTAAACAAATATTAAAACCTTTGGGCTGACTAAAATTGATTTTGACTACTTATACCCGAACAAGACAAAGTTTTAAGTTTTTGCCTGACCGAAAATTGATTTTTACTACTGATAATTAATTTAAACAAATATTAAAACCTTTGGGCTGACTAAAATTGATTTTTACTACTTATATCCGAACAAGACAAAGTTTTAAATATTTGTCTGACCAAAAATTGATTTTTACTACTGATAATTAATTTAAACAAATATTAAAACCTTTGGGCTGACTAAAATTGATTTTGACTACTTATACCCGAAAAAGAGGAAGGTTTTAAGGTTTTGTCTGACCGAAAATTGATTTTTACTACTGATAATTAATTTAAACAAATATTAAAACCTTTGGGCTGACTAAAATTGATTTTTACTACTTATATCCAAATAATACAAAGTTTTAAATTCTTGTCTGACCGAAAATTGATTTTCACCACTTTTAAGTTATTTTAAATTTGTCTGACTAAAACTCGTGTTTACTTATATATATTCAAATTACTTAAGTTACAATTTGTCCGACTAAAACTGTCTTTATCTACTGATATTTGAAAAAAGGTTCACAACTGTTTATCCAAAGCAAAAAAAATTTCAAAAATTGAACGCTACAAAATAATAATAAAAATACATAGGAAAAATAAACGATAAAACATATATGGAGGAAATGAAAGGAGAAGAGAGGATATAAAATTGAGGAGCTTAAGATAAAAACCCAGTAATCGAGAGGTAACTTAAAAAAGGAGAATAGCACACAGAAGGCATGTCCAATGGGAATAGCATTCTGTATCTGCTTTCCAGAAAAGCAGCTGCCCAAGGATCTCCCAGAGAAGTTGGAATTGTGAGATATCGTTTTGCCCAGTCGCGCACGAGGGACAAAAAAAGAGAGAGGGAGGAAGGGAGGGAGGAGAAAAAAGAATCACAAGGGGAGGGGTATATAGGTTGTGACATCAGAAACGCTCCGTGTACTTCCGTTTACTGAAACGTGTTGTTTTCACTTGCTTAGAATGACATCACGTTAAAGATACGAACGACCTCACGTCCCTTAACCATTACACATCTGAATCCTCCTTCATTCCTCCGACTTTAAATTCTACTCTTTTTTTCGTTTCTTTATTTTTTTTATTTTTTTTTTATATCTTGCAATTTTTTCTTTTTGGTTTTTATTTTTAAAAATCTCCCAATTTTAAATTTTACTAAACTCATTTTGGAATTTTGATAATTTAACTGTTGAAGGGGGAAAATTTTCAACAAAAAACTGAAAAATACTTTTTGAAGAAATCACGTTGGAAACTAAACTACTAAATTATGAAATTTTTGAAAAAATTCAATTCACATGGTAAAAAATACCAAGATCGAAAACTACTTGTTAAAACTACTTCGACTCAAAACTACAGTCAGGGGAAACTACCAAAGAGTATAATTTCTAACGCTCCTTTGAAAAATTCCCCCTAAAAAATTAATTTTTTTGGAAAAACTACCAAATGTAGAAACTACGTCTGTTAAATCTACTTTTACTCTAAACTACCGTCAATAGAAACTACCGAGAATTTTAATTTCCAACAGTACATTTGTTCCACTTTAAAGTAATCATAATTATAGCAGGAAGAAAACAACTTTTTCTAAGTGGAGAAAAAATGGAAAAGAAAAATCTCTCCTCGGTAAAGGAAGAAATGAAAATTCGATTAATTTGTTAATAAAATGGCAAATTTCAATTTGTTATTTTTCTTAGAATAGAGAGAAGAAAAATTGTTGAAATTATTAGAGGAAATTTCATTTTTCTCTTGCGTTCTTTCAATTTTTCTCGGTATCATTTCGATTTTGTTGCTTTGGGACGATTTTCTCTTTTCAAGTATCATGCAGAGTAAGCATTCTTGTTCTTCAAGTTGTATCTCACCGTTACGTTACAAAAGCCAGGTCCAATTACATCTAAAGGTACCCGAATCCCACTGTACGCTTGGCTAACCAATTGAAAAATAATAGAAAACCATTCTCTTCCATATGCTGCTGCCCGGGGAATCCCGCGGGAGTCTCGGCGAGAATACAAGACCCAGAAAAGGTAGACAGAAGGTTGCAAGATCGTTGAGAGGAAAAAAAAAATATCTTTATACACGCACGCACACAAAATCCATGTAGAAAACGTGTTATTTCGCCTTTTTTTAAGTGCCTCCAAGTGTAGTTCAATTTCTGACGATAAAATAAAAAACTTCTTTCCGGATGAAAAATCATTGGCATTATTAATCGATTGTTGCAATTTTGATTTTTGAAAAATGTAATTTTTTTACTGGCATTATACACCCAGAGAAATGGTTTATTTGAATCAAATATAATTTATTTGAGTTAAATAAAAGTATATCTGTCTCAGAGCCTACTAAACAATTTATTTGGTATAATTTAATAAAAATTTATTTGGTTCAAATATAAATTTTATTTGTTTCAAATAAAATTTATATTTGAACCAAATAAATTTTTATTTGATTTGAATCAAATAAAAATTTATTTCTAACATATAAATAGTTTAGTAGACTCTGAGTCAAATATATCTTTTTTCTGGGTGTAAATTACAAGAATTTAAAAAGATTTTCTTCTGGACGAACATTGACTCATACTACTGCGATTAAATTATAGGCCAAATTATTTTAAAAAATTTAAACTTCTATTATAGTTAAACTTTTATTTATTTTAGATCAAATTTGATTAATTTTAGAATAATTTTCATTTATCATAGGTCAAACTTTATTAACTACAGGTCAAATTTTTTAGCTTTTTGGGGAAAAATTGTATTCTATTGCAGGTGGAATTTGTATTAATCTCTTTTTGGTCAACTTTTATTCATTGTAGTTCGTCTAATTAATTTTCAGTCAAATTCGATTGATAGTAGGTCAAAATTCATTAATTGTAAGTAAAATTTTTTAAAATTAAAAATTTGATTAATTGTAAGTCAAAATTTATTAATTATAGATCGAATTTATAACAATTTTGTCATTTTTTACTTGTAGTTAAACTTTTTTAATTTTAGATTCAATTTTACTTACTAGAGGTCAAATTTGATTAATTTTAGGTCAATTTTAATTAATAAAGGTCAAATTTGATTAATTGTAGGTCAAAATTTATTAATTATAGGTCGAATTTATAACAATTTTGTCATCTTTTACTTGTAGTTAAACTTTTTTAATTTTAGATTCAATTTTACTTACTAGAGGTCAAATTTTATTAATTTTAGGTCAATTTTTAATTAATAAAGGTCAAATTTGATTAATTATAGGTCAAAATTAATTAAGTGTAATTCGAATTTAAAACAATATGATTTTTTTTTATTGCAGTCACTCTTTTATTAATTTTAAGTCAAATTTTACTAACTAGAGGTCAAATTTGATTAATTTTATTTATTTTTTATTAATCATAGGTCAAACTTTATTAACAGGTCAAATTTTTTATCTTTCTTTGATAAATCGCCTTCAATTGCAGGTGGAATTTTGATTAATCTCCTTTAGGTCAACTTTTATTAATTGTAGTTGCTCTAATTAATTTTAGGTCGATTAATTATAGATCAAAATTTATTAATTGTAGGTCAAATTGAAAAAATTGAAACTTTTATTAATTGTAGTCACAGTTTTATTAATTTTAGGTTAAATTTGATTAATTGTTGGTCAGAATTTATTAATTGTAGGTCAGAATTTATTAATTGTTGGTCAGAATTTATTAATTGTAGGTAAAATATTTTCTTGTACAGAAAAAATGGGAAAACGTTTTTATATCAGATAATAGGTGTATTGTTATTTTATTTTATTTATTATTTTTTTTTTTTTTTGAATGTTGAAAATTTTGTGCCTGAGGTTAAACTATTACGGAATTACGGAGATACTTGCTGTAAATTCTCGACAGTTTAAGTTGTGCATTATAGTTGCTTGACCCAACTTTCATCCTTGATTAGACATTTGTGACAGGAACAAGAGAGCAAACATGTTTTCGCTGACGTTAATTATATACGTACAGGGTCAGAAATGTTGTGGAATTTCTAACATATTTTATGAAAAGCATCAGACAGTGCATTGTTTGCTCTAATTAAATTATTATCTGTTTAACTTTTCTTGAAAATACTCTCTTTTATGTTTTTAAAATATATACTCAGATTTTCCTCGTTTTTAACATAAAACAATTTAGGAGGAAAAAAAAATTTTTGTCTCCAATTTTCTTTCTTTTATTTTACATACCTGCGAAATAAACAATGTTAAAAATTCAAATATTTTACAAAATATTTTTTTTTTTCATCGATATAATGAGACGTTGCTGGAAAAGATTCTTGACCCGCGATAAAATTGATGTTAGTAATTGTTCTAATTAGTTTTAGCTCGCACACTTGAGGACTTTCGAATTAAAGACGTTGTTAATTTATTTAAATCTTGTAATTAAATCTTAAAGTTGTGGATTTTCTATAGTTGGAAAACTTCACGTTGCACAGTTGGTAATTAAATTATATGTTTAATTTGAAGAAAAGTGAATTGTACACTGTCATTAATCTCTCATGTATATTCAACCATCTTGGGAAAGTTTCATTTATATTATTATTATTATTATTATTATTAATAAAATAGTTTGTTCCCCCTCGCCCAGCCAAAAAAGAAGACTATGCAAAAAAAATCAGACAAGTGGAAATTGTCAATTAAATGCGAGAATTCTTATGAATGAAAAATTCTTTTTTCTATTCTCGTTCGTTTCTGACCTATTTTGCCCTATAATTAATAAAAAAAAAGTTTAATTGAAAAATTATTGAATGAAAATTTATCAAAAAATTTAATTTACAATTAAATGGAATTTTATTCTTTAAAAAAATAAACAAAAGGGAAAAAAATAGAAAATGATGAATCGTTTTTAAAAGAATTATTAATTCTTCGAGCGCGACAATTTTCCTTTTTTTCTCTTTCTTTATGTTTTTTTTTTTACTTTATAAAATTGAAAATTCCTGTTTTTAATCATAAATAGAAGAGACACAGGTCGAGAAAGTCATTTATCTGCCCTGAGGAACAATTACTCGAACAATTAATCGAATCCCCTTATATTCTCTTTTTTTTCTGATTCGCAAAAGATAAATGGCATTGAAGCGGACGTGACGGTAAGACTTGGATTATTAATTAAATTGGGAATAGAAATCCAAGAGAGAGAGAGAGAGAGAGAGAGAGAGAGAGAGAGAGAGAGAGAGAGAGAGAGAGAGAGAGAGAGAGAGAGAGAGAGTTTTCCACGGCAAACTGCCATCGGCATTTATCGTTTATTTAAACTTTTCAAGAAGACGTTTATTGATGAATTAAAATTCATTTCACTAAAGAAAATAACGTGCAACTTGCAATTTTACACTTTGCAAATAAATTCAATTTCATCCAATGCGCATCGAGTTTGTATTTTAAACGTTGCGAGAAAATTTACCCTCGAATTGATAATAATTTATTTGATAATTAATAATTTTTCCAATTATTTTCCAGAATTAGGAGATAATTAAAAAATAATTAATTAATAATTAATTAAATTAAATTAATTAATAATCATTTAACGACTTTAATAATATTTATTTATACACTCAGAAAAAAGATATATATTTGTCTCAGAACAACCTATTTATTTGTTTCAAAAGAAAAATTTTATTTGCGACAAAAAATATCTCATTTGTGCTCAATAAAATTTTTATTTGAAACAAATAAGTTAGTTGGTTATGAGACAAATATACTTTTATATTTGAATAAAATAAATTATATATTTGAATAAAATAAATTATATATTTGAATCAAATAAATTATATTTGATTTCAATAAAACATTTTTCCGAGTGTATATAAAAGCTTGTATGGCAAAATTTCGAAACTTATTTCAAAATAAATAAAATTAATATATTTTTCGTATTGGTATTTTAAAATAAGTTGTCGAAAATATTGAAAAAGGGAAAAAAAGGCCGATTAAAATTTATTTTTCTGTGAGAAAAAAAACCAGTGTTTTGCGAGACAAAACGATCAAAACAAAAATTGGCAACAAAACTCATCATATATATATATATATATATATTGAATACCATAAAACATCGGGAAAATGAGGTTTCAACAAACTTATAAAGTCGTAAAATAAAATAACGATATTTGATAGTAAAAAGAAGTGAAATGAGCGACGGAAGCTTTAAAAATCTTGCGGCAAGATTAAGTAATAGTTCTTCTTCTTCTTCTCCTCCTTCTTTTTTTTTGACGCATTCTCTTAAAACTTGTGGCTTTCCCATAAAGCTTTACGCCTTTTTTTCTTTCTCGACGAAAAAAATAACGTCATCGTAGAAAACAGAAGGCGACGTATGAAAAGCTATACTATAGGTTGGTGAGTATATACATATATACAACGAAACTGCCTGAAGCGCTGTCAAACCAATTAAGCTTGTTGGATTGTAAAGGTTACTTTTAGAACCGTAGTGCAACTACTTTATGACTCGCGACTGCTACACAATCTCCCTCTTACTCTCTCATTCCTTAATGGTTCGACTTTATGATGAAATCACCAAGCATGAGAGGTGTACTGCCCAGGTTTCTGGTCCGAAACCCAATAAACGATTCATTCCGACAATTGTATTGTTCGATTGTTTCGAAACTTTATACCCTTTTCAAAGTGATCCACAACTGAATTGCCCTCTCTTTGGTCGACAACACAAAATATCAAACTATTTCGTCTGTTTTGGAATATTATGTAACTGAGAGGGGGATTAACCTCAGAATAAAACGATTTCTCCAAGGGGTGTGACAATCACAAAACGTGTCAATTTCAACCATTGCAACAACCATTGTGAGCACTATTAACCAAAACAACGAATTAAGGTGGCTTTTAAGTATAGAAAATATAAACTACTAGTTACTGTAATAGACAATTTTTCCAAACTACTAGTTTCTGTACCTGTCAGTTAGTGTGACTACCAGGTCCAGTAACTACCAATTGTTCCAACTACTATTTACAATAACTACCAACTATTGCAACTACTAGGTTCAAAAACTACCAATTAATAAAACTACCACTTTTTCCAACTACTACTGACAATAACTACCAATTATTGTAACTACTACTGACAATAACTACCAATTATTGTAACTACTAGTGACAATAACTACCAATTACTGTAACTACTAGTGACAATAACTACTAATTATTGGAACTACTAAGTGAAAAAATACAAATATTGTAACTATTATTTACAGTAATTACTAATTCATTAACCAGCAATTGTTAAAACTACCAGTTATTGTAGCTACAAGTTACAGTAATTTTCAATTATTGTAGCAACTGGTTGTAGTAACTACCAAATAGTGAGAATTACCAGTTACTATAACTTCTATTTACAGTAACTGTCAATTATTGTAGCTACTAGTTGTAGTAACTAACAATTATTGAAACTACTACTGATAATAACTACAAATCATTGTAAATACTAGTGACAATAACTACCGATTATTGGAACTACTAGTAACAATAACTACCGATTCTTGAAACTACTAAATAAAAAACTACAAATTATTGTAACTATTATTTACAGTAATTACTAGTTTCATTAACTAGCAATTGATAGAGCTACCAGTTATTATAGCTACAATTTACAGTAATTTGAATTGTTGTAGCTACTGGTTGTAGTGACTACCAAATTGTGAGAATTATCAGTTACTGTAGCTTCTAGTTACAGTAACTGCCAATTATTGTAGCTACTAGTTGTAGTAACTAACAGTTATTGAAACTACTACTGATAATAACTGCAAATTATTGTAAATACTAGATTATTGGAACTACTAAATGAAAAACTACAAATTATTGTAACTATTATTTACAGTAATTACTAGTTTCATTAACTAGCAATTATTAGAACTACCAGTTGTTATAGCTCCAATTTAGGTTGTAGTAACTACCAAATTGTGAGAATCACCAGTTACTGTAGCTTCTAGTTACAGTAACTACCAATTATTGTAGCTTCTAGTTACAGTAACTGACAATTATTGTAGCTACCAGTTGTACTAACTACCAATATTGTAACTAAATGTTACAGTAACTACCAAATTGTGAGAATCACCAGTTTTATTACCAGAATTACCAACTAGAAGCTGCAGTAATTACCAATTACTGTAACTACTAGTGACAATAACTACCAATTATTGAAACTATTCGATTCGAAAACTACCAAGTATTGGGAACTATTCGATTCGAAAACTACCAATTATTGTTACAACCAGTTACAGTAAATGCCAATTGTTAAACTACCAGTTATTGTAGCTTCTAGTGACAGTAACTACCAATTATTGTAACTATTAGATCCAAAAAACTACCAATTATTGTAGCTACTAGTTGCAGTATACAACAAATGACAAAATAGACAAACATTGCTAATCGAAATTTGCAAATCTGAGAATAAAATTCCCTTCATTTTTATTCTATTCTATTGAGAATGGACAATGGTAAGTTATGATACTTTGTGATGAGATTGAAAAATTAGCAAAACAAAAATAAGAAGAAATTCAAAGAAGAACGCTTGGAGTAAATGTATAAGAAATGTTTTACACCTACAGATTCTTTGCGCGTGAAAGTAGAGAAAACGCATTTTCAAATATTATATTCAAGAGAGCTATTGTTCAGTTATAACGTTTTAAGCGATGGGAAAATAAACTGATCAAACAAGTACCTGAAGCGTAGGTGGTAGATTGTATAATGTATACCGTCTCGCATGTTCTATTCTCGTTTATGTCGCGGATGTTGGCTGTATCAACCGCGCACTGATTATGTTCAAAAAGTACATAGGCATCTATAGACTTTGACGTAGGAAGCATCATCTCTCTCTCTATTTCCACCTTCCCCGCTTTTACAACTCAGAGTCTACACCTCATTCTCCTCTCTGTCTCTCTCTCTCTCTCTCTCTCTCTCTCTCGGCGTCGAAGTCTTCCTATAAATCACATGTACGCGCCTGTATGATGTGGTATTTCTAGGAGAACGTTAATTAATAATTTAATCGAAAATCCTGTTTTGGTCTTGGCACCCTGGGTTTTGGTGCGAACACTAATTAAAAGCAACTCCCTCTTCGAGGTGACGTCACTCTCAACACTTGACGATTAAAAGAAATTCATTTCTTTTTTTTGGGGGTGGAAAATTATACCTGTATGGTAGGGATCGATCAACTGTTTGAATATATGAGATTCAGTGGGAGAATTTCATCCAGAAAAAAAATTTATTCGATTCGCAATTACTCAAATTATTTGTCTATTATAATAAACAAATAATTATGAATAATATAAATTATAAATAATTATATAATAAATATTATACTAATTATATAATAAATATTTAGTGAGTCAGTGAAAATCAGTCAAATTTCACTGCCTCAGTTTGGAACTGATTCAGACTGGAAAATATTCTTTAAAAATAGAAGTCAAAGAAATATTCCTAAATTCAGCGAATAAAATTTCTTCAGTGATTTCTGATTTAAAGTTGTATATTGAAATATTGAATTTAAATATTGAATTTTCAGGGGGCAAAAAGCGAGAGCTAAGAACTAGTTTCTATATAAAAGCATAGATTTGGAATTAAGAGGGGCCAATTTTATTTGCAAAATGGAAGAGAGTGTATAAATGTGGGGAGTGTCGAGGTGTATCGGCGTATAATGCACCACGCGTAGTTATTACGTGGAACGAGGTTCCTGAACGAGAACGAAGGAATAGAAGAGAAGAGAAAGGGTCGTAAGGGCGAGAGAATATATGAGAGAGGGTTAATGACCAAGGCCACTAGATCGAAACAATGCGACTACCCTCTCTCTCTCTCTCTCTCTATTCCTCTCTGTTTCTCCTTCTCTCTCTCTCTCTTCTTCCTACGCCTTCTCTCTATGCCCAGAGGCATTTTCAGCACGTCATTTCACTGGCGGCCAGAGCTTTTGCACTCAAACCTCACCCGCAACACGAGATTTTCACCAATGGAATTTCTCCATTCCTTGCCGAAAACCACTACACCAACCTAGCAAAACCATGAACTTTCCCCCCTTCTCAAAAACACCAAGCCAAACGATAATGACGATAATTATGCATTGGGCAACTTAAATGTAATCATTAGACTCTTACGCATCAAAATTTTCTCTCCCAAACGATTATCGTATCCGCAACAACGTATATCGAAAAGCGTTACATTACACTAGAATACGGGAATTTTCCCTTTAATTATACGGGGTAAAAGAATTTTTTAATTTTCAAAAATCTAATTAAAAACATATTATTCTTAATCTCTTAACCATTTTTAGAAAATATTTTCCTCTTTAAATTCAAAATAAGAGAAATATAACAAATCAAAACAATTTGTAACAATTATTGATAGTTACAAATGATGATACTAGCAATTATCGATAGTTACTACTAATGGTACCAATTATCATTTGTAGTTACTAATAATGGTACCAATTATCATTTGTAGTTACTAATAATGGCACCAATTATTATTTGTGGTTACTACTAGTGGTACCAACTATTATTGTTAGTTACTACTAAAAGTTGGTACCATTAATAGTTGGTACCATCAGTTGTAACTACTAGTAATAGTTGGTACCACCAGTTTTAACAACCAGTAATAGTTGGTACCATCATTTTTAACTACCAATAATAGTTGGTACAATCATTTGTAACTACCAGTAACACTTTGTACCATCATTTGGAACTACCAGTAATAGTTGGTACCATAAATTTTCAGAGCCTTTAATAGTTGGTATCATCAGTTGTAAATACTAGTAACAGTTGGTATTACAAGTTGCAATTACCAGTAATAGTTAGTACCATCAATTGCAACTGCTAGTAATATTTGGTACCATCAAATATAACTACTAGTAATATTTGGTACCATCAATTAAAACTACCAGTAATAGTTGGTACCATCATTTGTAACTACCAGTAATACTGGTACCATTCATTGTCAGCACCATTAATAGTTGGTGCTATCAGTTGTAGTAATAGTAATAGTACTAGTAATTGTTGGTACCATTCATTGTCAGAACCATTAATAGTTAGTGCTATCAATTGTAACTACTAGTAATAGTTGGTACCACAAGTTGTAACTACCAGTAATAGTTGGCACTATTAATTGCAACTACTAGTAATAGTTGGTACCATCAATTGAAACTACTAGTAATAGTTGGTACCATCTATTACAATTACCAGTAATAATTGGTATCATCAATTACAATTACCAGTAATAGTTGGTACCATCAATTACAATTACCAGTAATAATTGATACCATCAATTACAATTACCAGTAATAGTTGGTACCATAAATTGCAACTACCATATTAATAGTTGGTACCATAATTTAAGTACCATATGAATAGTTTAGCACCACATTTGCCCCTATTTTTTTCTCTCCTGAGTGCAGACACATTTTTTCGTCACAATAAATCATTTTTCCAGCAATTTTCTTTTCTTGGGTCAACGTGGCCTGGATTTGTCAAACTTTAGTCGTCTTCAGACAGACTCTCCTGGGAGCTGAGAACAAGGAAAGTCGCGCTCACACACACAGAGACACTTCCCAAGGATTTTAATCCTACCTTTTCAGAGAATGCACGGACTCATTTTCTAGAAATGCATTATACTAGTTTTTTCCCCTCTAGTCGCGTTGAAAGCTCGCGTGAAGAAAAAGTCAAAGAAAGTGAAATTTTTCTAAACAGAAAAAATTCTAGTCCTACTGAAATATTTCAGTTTTTTTTCACTACTGAATCTTTAATACAATTTCCACTGTAACAATTTATTCACTGATTTTCCTTTTATTTTGAGAGGAAATTTTTTTTTACGAACCTAACAGAAATAATGAAAAACTTACAGGAGAATCTTGATTTGAAAAAAAATTAAATAAAAAAATTATTATAGAACTTGAAAAATTTATACGTCTCTTGTAACAATAAAGTAACGAAAAAAAATCTTGATAAAAAGTTTTTTAAGTTAAAATTCTCTCTTGAAATTCTTATTACATTAGAATCAGTAAAAAAAAAACTTTTTTTTCACGTGGTTCACGAGAACTGACAAGAATCCCTCATAAAAAGTTTTTTTTTTCCTTTTTTTTCACCAACCATTCCTCTTTTTCTTCACTGATTTTAAATTTTCCACTTCGAATGTCTCAAGTCTCCCGACAATTTTTACCCCCAATTAATACACGACGACGTCGACGAGAACGAGGACGAAAGAGACGGTCACATCCAAAGGAGACCGCAGAGTTGAGATCAAATTACAACAAATTTAAATTAAGGAACTTGAATTCATAGAAAAAAAAAAAGAACGAAAAATTTTTTTTTCTTAAAAGTCAGGCCACTACGGTGAATTTGAGACAAAGTTTCTTCGAATGTTCGTTTCAGTGTAAAAAAAAACAGAAAGAAAGAAAATTGTCGAGGACTGTTTACAATTTTTAATTAAAAAAATTTGACTACTTGTTGAAAACAACTATAATTTGGTAGTTAAACAACTAAATAGAAGTATTAAAGATTGGAATATTAACAGTAGTTGAAAGATATCATAGTTGCTCTCAATGGTAGGTACTATTTACTGGACTACAAGTAGTAGTAGTAGTTAAAAGGAAAAAATACTATTAGTCATAGTACTCATAACCAATAAATATTTTTAGTTGCAAAAAAGATATTACTAGTAGTAGTACTTACATCCAATAAATATTAGTTGCAACCAAAACATACTAGTAGTAGTAGTACTTACATCTAATAAATATTAGTTGCAAGCAAAACATACTAGTAGTAATATTACTTACTTATATTTTTATTTGCAACCAAAAATACTACTAGTAACAGTACTTGCAACCAAAAATACTACTAATAACAATAGTTTCAACCAAAAATACTACTAGTAATAGTACTTTCAACCAAAAATACTACTAATAACAGTACTTTTAACCAAAAATACTACGAGTAATAGTACTTGCAACCAAAAATACTACGAGTAATAGCACTTGCAACCAAAAATACTATTAGTAATTGTACTTGCAACCAAAAATACTACTAGTAACAGTACTTGCAACCAAAAATACTACGAGTAATAGTACTTGCAACCAAAAATATTACGAGTTATAGTACTTGCAACCAATAAATACCATTCGTGGTTGTACTTGCAACTAATAAATATCTACTAATAGTAGTACTTGCTACCAATAAATATTATTAAAATATTAAATCAAATGGTAAATATTTGCAATCAGTGAATTTTGATCGAGAAAAAAAACCCCCATAAAATTTATGAAAATAGAGAAGAAATTGTTGTTTTAAAATCTACTTTACTTGGACTTTTTTTTTCTTCTCTTTTTTTGTATATTTTCATAATACACGAGTAATGCCTGAACGTTGTACTCACCCCTTGGGTATTTTGCAATTCGTGCGAGTGTGAGGAATTTTTGCCATTCCATCGGTGGCAATTTGCCTGATGCATAGTCGATTCCAAAGTGCGGTGAATAAAAAGGAAGCAAGAAAACGAAATTTTAAAGGAGGGAAAAGAAGAAGCTGAAGGCGAATGGAATCGGGGGTGAAAAGGAGGAAGTGAATCCAAGACCCCCTTGGGAACTTTCAGGCCGGAACGCAAGATGTGGAAAAGAACGCCCGGAGAAAAGAAAAAGAGAGAGAGAGAGAGAGAGAGGGCAGAGACCGTGGAAAGTCAAATTTGCTCATGATAATGCGAAAATCTCGCGGAAAAGTAGAATTGTTTGTCCGCAAAAGTGACGGCTTGGCTTGGCTTGACTTGACTTTCTTCAACTTACCTGAAACAAAAAAAAAGAAAGAGAATGAGGTCGGGTAAGTTAAAACATTGCATCTCTAAAACAAGTCTCTCTCTTATCTACGGGGTGCTCTTTTGAATTTCAATTAGCACACTTTCAATTTTCCTTCATGGCTCAAGTTACTTTTTATAAATTATTTATTTTCACACTCATTTCAGTTCAAACTTTTGCCTTCTGAATGGTGAAAATAAAATTTATAATAATAATAATAATAACAAAAATAATAATAATAATAATAATAATAATAACAAAAATAATGATAATAAAAATAAACATAAAAATACTAATAAATATAATAATAACAATGGTAGTAATAATTAGATCTAGTAATAATATATTAATATTAAT
>JUFY01022390.1:0-16090 GCA_001855655.1 Leptopilina clavipes
GTATAATAAATAATAAATAAATATAATAAATAGAAAAAATTATGAAAAGTAGAAAATTTTTTTATGTGTAAAAAATATGAAAAGTGTTCTAATGTCTGTTTTTTAAAATATTTTTATAGAATTATTAAATAAGGGAGATGTTGACAATTTAATAAGCTATATGAAAAAAGTTTTGGATAAAAAAGCTTTTGAAGTTAAAACAACAAATCGTCTTGAGTCACATCCGTGCGTTGTCACTGTTCAAGACATGGCATCGGCGAGGCATTTTATTCGAACCCAGAGTCACAAATTGGATGATAATTCGAGATATCTTATGCTACAGCCACGTTTTGAAATTAATCCAAATCATCCCATTATACAAAAATTGATTAAAATTAGCACTTCAGATACCGTTTTAGCTGAACTTCTCACTAAACAGGTAAATATTTCAAAATATCAATAGAAAAAATTTAAAAAAATTTTTCTCGAATTAAAATTTACAAATTGAAGTAAATTTATTAAATAATAATAATAAAAATATGAAACAAATAATTATTTTATAATATTAAAAAAAATAATAATAAATAAATATAATAATAAATAATTAAATAATAAGTAAAAATGCAATAATAACATTATTTATTGTATTGTTTTCAGTCTAATAAATACATTTCGTCTTTTTTTAGTTGTTTATGAATGCAATGGTTGGTGCCGGACTTGTCGAAGATCCAAGGACATTGCTGACGAGTATTAATGAATTATTAGCGAAAGCTTTAGAAAAACATTGATTAGAATAAAAAATAAGAGGTGAGAGTTCTTCATATATTTTTTTCTAGTTTTGTTTCAACGAATTTCGCATTTAAAAATTGCATTTAAATTTTATGTTTTATAAAAAAAAATTGAAATTTTTTTTCAAAGTGATAGTATTTTTTTTTTTTAATTGACTAAAAATTCTATTGGTTTCTCTTTTTTTCATTGAAAAATGTTGATTTTTATTAATATTTTGAGATTTGTTTTATAAACGCTTTGACATTTGAAATTATAAACATTCAGTGTTTTTGTAAAAACAAGTTAACTTTTAAATATCGAAATAAAAAATTGTAGTTTATTTAAAAATTGATAATTTTCACTTATTCTGAGAAAATTTTTACCCAGTCAAATTGAACCTTTTTAGACTGGAACAAATTTCGAGTTAGTAATTTTTTCCTATTTTGTCAAATGAGAAATTTAAAACTAAAATAAATAAATTTCAATTGTAAATTTAATGTAATATTTAGCTTTTGTCAAATTGTTTTATTTACACTTACATTTAGCAGGAATTTTACCTAGATAAAAAACTAACTTTCTCCAAATTGGTTTCGGTCGAGTGAAAAATTAATAGTTTTAAATCTACATTTTAAAATTGTTGGTTTTCAGAACTAAACTCTTCTAATTCACACTTTATATTTGTTTTCAAATATTTATTATTTTAACTGTAGGAAATATTTTTAAGCATCAACTTACTTTTTTTTTCTATTTGAAATTTAATTTTTTTTACATTCCATTTTAATTTTAAATCGTATTTTTTGTATCTGCAAAAAAAATAAGGATTAGAAGAGATTAGAGGTTTTGGCTATGAATAAACATTAACGATAAATTAAAAAATTTAATAAAGACAAAAAAAATAAATTTGAATAATTGTTTAATACAGATGCTGTTGCGACCTATTTTTGAATTCTATTTGCCTACGCGAGGAAATTTTTCCTTAAAAAGGAAGTTTTCTGAAAAAAAGGCAATGATCAAAACCTGTGATTTCTTCAACTAGTTGAGTAAGTACTAGAAAATAAACTACAATCGTCAACTTTAACTTTTTGATTGGGGTCAATTTGAATTCTTTCGCTCTACAAAAATTGCACATTTCTTCTTCAGAGGTATGTAAATGGTTACGTTAGAAAATTCTTCCATTACGTCGATTTAAAAAAAAAAAAAATTAGATATATTAAATTTTTTTCATTTAACATTTTAACGAAGAATCTGACGGACAGTCAAAATAAAAGTTAGTCCAATTTCATATTTTCAAATTATTTAATAAATCATTTTAATTTAAAATTTAAATGAATTTTAGTGAAAGGGGAAAAATATAAACAATTTGAATTGTTTTTTAAATTCAAAATGTGAAAATATGGAGTTAGACTAATTTTTCTTCAGATTGTTTGTCGGATTTTTCCTTAATAGTTGACGAAAAAAAATTATCAGTACGTAAATAGAAAACTAGTGATTAACTTCAATACGTTATATTCGTAAATATGGTTTAACTTCATAAATTCCCAAAAAGGAAATTTTAAATCCGGGCGCAACCTTCTCACATAGGTAACGATCTAAATAAACTTCAATATACTTCTTCATACATCCAGGGAGAAGATTTCTTTTCGATTTTAATTCATGCTTTAGTCCGTTAATGTAAGAACAATAAACTAACAATGTCGATTTGAGGTTAGGAAAATGTATTATTGCCATATCTATTTTTATGGCACACTTAATGAATATAGCGTTGAATCTTTTTGAATTCTCAAAGCCTAAAATATAAATCTTAAGGGCATGTCAAAGTCGTTGCGATTATTCTATTCAGCTGAAATTGTAAAATCGCAACGACTTTGACATGCCCTTAAAGGACTTTCTACAATAGAGAAATTTTAGGTTAAATAGATGAGTTGGTCTAATGGGAAACTCATTGTGAACAGCGCGTCAACTTAACCTAAAATTTCTCAATTTTGAACCTTCCCTAATGTCAAATTAATTAAAAATTAATTAAAAACAACTCAGGCATTAGTTGTTCTACGCGCTCATGTCACGAAGACTCAGTGCAAAGATTTTTTTAATCTTACAAAAAACAGACAGATTTAAGGGAATCATAATTAGACCTTAATTGTCTGATTTTCCCATTACAATTATTAATATTTGCTGAATTATGTAAATTAAATTGTTATCATTTTATTTTCCGACAAATTTGTGTCCTTTTGGCATAGAAATTCAAACTTCTTTTACAAATTGAAGTAAAATTTATTAAATCATTTAAATTAAAATTGTAAATTTAATTGCTCACAGATAAAATCTAAATTTATACATTTGTAACCAATATTTTTTTAATAATTCTAATACCCACTTATTGAAAAAATTTATCTATTTTTAAAGAATTTAACCCGTCATGCGATATTGATTGTTTTTTTTCATTCCTCTATTTTGGATAACTAATGAATTACATTTGAAAATTTTGTCTATATGATTCTATTTTGATTTTTATAATTATTTTTTAAGAAAAAGATCATGATTATCGTTTCATAATTTATAGACTTTTATATTGCAAACTAAAAAAAAAAATTTGTATATAATGTCCATCTCAGTTTCGCTAACATCATCCGCGGAAACGGTTGCGGATTCGATCGGGTTTATTGTAGTTGCTGTTGCGAAACTGTCCGCGGAAACACTACTTTTGATCCTATTTTCATTTTTTAAAATTATTTTTGGCTGTTTATTTATTTTATTAATGAATGTTAGGAATCGTACAGAGATAATTGAAATTAAAAGTTGTAGAGAAAAAAAATGTGTTTTGTTTGTTAATTCAAACACTACGTTTCATTGTTTGAGTTTTATATAAAAGAATGCATTGCAAAGGTACTTTAAGATTCACGCTTCTTTAGTTGATTGGTGGCAACTTCTATAGATAGCGAGGAATCACTGACATGAGGCTTGCGGACAATTTTCACTTCCTAGCCACAAGGAAAATCTAAACTAACCAACAGTAGTCACGTCAGAGTTCGTGATTTGCTGATTGTATGAAAAATAATTACAATATTATTTTTCTCTTACCGTCCAAAATTAGCCAAGTGTCAGGGGATTTTAATGTTCATTTTTTATCCTTAGCGATATTTTGCTTAGAATAAAAAAAACAATAGCTCGTTTGTATTTCTCTAAAGAATTACAATATTATTCAATGCTATTCAGTTGCTCAAAACCAAAAGAGAAATTTAATTGAATTTTTCTCTCTACACACAGTTAAAAGTAGATTTAATCTCTACCAATATTTTCCATAAACCTTCATTTAAATAAAAATTGTCCAAAAAATTATTTATTTGAATGATAATGGGATCGGCTTGTATTTATATTTTAGTTATTTTATCACATTTCCATTAATTAATTAATAACCATACTTATAATACTGAATTTCTTTTTATTTTAAAAATAATAAAAGTCATGAAAATAAGTAGAAACTAATAATTGTGGTCTTCTTTCTTAGAATAATAAAATAATAAAGATACTAAGAAAGTAAAACAAAAATATAAATAATAAAATGGAGGAATGTATTTTTTTTAAAAAGGAACAATCAATAATAATATATTACAAAGTTTTGTTTCTTAACTAACAAACAGAAAAAAAGCACAAAAAATAGTCTGTAAAAAGAAATCAATAAGAAGGGAATTAGAATTAAAACTGTAGAGTAGAATTACCATAAAAGAAACGCTTGTGACCGCCTGAGGCGCTAAAAATATTATTCATTTTAAATATTATGCTACTTATTAATTCATGTGTTTCTATTTAAAATATAACATAAGATTAAATTTAATCCTTACATAATTCTTCAGTATTAATAATTTTAATTATTCTAATGTTTTACTAATCTTGAGGATTTTAATTTCATTTAAATTACTGATTTTATTACTTGACAGATTGAGGTTATGAAATCTACCTTTCTTAAGGATTTTAATATATTAATGATTTAATTAACGATTTATTACTAAATCTACCGTTCTTAAGCATTTTAATTTCATTTAAATTACTGATTTTATTACTTGACAGATTGAGGTTATGAAATCTACCTTTCTTAAGGATTTTAATTTATTAATGATTTAATTAATGATTTATTACTAAATCTACCGTTCTTAAGGATTTTAATTTCATTTAAATTACTGATTTTATTACTTGACAGATTGAGGTTATGAAATCTACCTTTCTTAAGGATATTAATTTATTAATGATTTATTACTAAATCTACGGTTCTTAAGGATTTTAATTTCATTTAAATTACTGATTTTATTACTCGACAGATTGAGGTTATAAAATCTACCGTTCTAAAGGATTTTAATTTATTTAAATTAATGACTTTATTACTTGACAGATTGAGGTTATGAAATCTACCTTTCTTAAGGATTTTAATTTATTAAAATTAATGATTTTATTACTTGACAGATTGAGGTTATGAAACCAATTGTCTCTATTATTCTACAATACTATTATAAACCTATTATTCATATACAATGCCATACTATTATCTTAAATGATAAATTTATTATCATTTGATTATTTAATAATCTAATGGTTAATAAAGGAGGAGGATATGTTAGGAAAGAAACAAATGAATAATATTTTTTCATTTAATTCTAAAACACTATTATTAACCCATCACGTTTCCGTTAACGTTCGGATCGTCTGACATTCTTAATGCTCAGACTAAATCGGGATTTACTCGTTGGAAATCGACTAGAAAAACAGATGCTTAATGTGAATTAAGAAGAGAATAAGAAGGGAATTAAAATTAATATTGAATTTATATTAATATTAATTAATATTAATTTTAAAAAATGCGCATCAGCGCATTCTTCTGAATCATAGTTGTTACCATCTAAGTCATTATTTATTTTAAATTAAATTATTTAATTGTAAGAGATATATGTAATAATCTGTGAACAGAAGGAATGAGTTAGGAAAGAAACACAATTCTAAAATTTTTTTAACTATAATTAAATAACTGATTAGAATTTCATTATAATATTACCAGCATAATTTTTATCTCTAATTCTCATTGTATGAGAATTAGAAATGGCTGTAGTAATTATTAAAAGTCACTATTTATCTCACTAGGTGGAAAAGCGAAAAAAGTAGTATTATTTATAATGCGACTTTAATTCATTTTTGTGGCGTTTGATATCCATTCCAAGAAGGAATTTCTTTATTTAAATTAAAATATTGTAAAAAAAAATTATTTACTATGCATAATTATGTGCTTCACTATTTTTAACTTTCACTCAAACAACTGTTTAAAATTCTAATTCAACATTGTTTAACTTTATCCAGTCAAAGATTTAACCAAATCTTATGTTGCAACTTGTGCAAGACGGAGTAAAATATTTCTTCTTTTTAAAGCATCTTTGACAGTTTAAATTAGCATTGTTTGTAATATACAAATAACAATATTTACATTCATTATGTTCATTTGTCTTTCCCTCACAAAACAAACAAAATTTTCTTTTGTCAGTTTAAATTGGACAATCAATTAATTTATGCATCTTTGATTTACAATTGTTACATCCCCTTTGTGACAATTGTACTAACAATTGTCTGTGTAGAACAATTACTCAACAAGAACAAAAATAATACTTAATTAATATTTTAATTCTTTCATTTTCTAATACTACATACTTTATTTCATTATTGAAATCAATGAACACTAGCTCAGATTTTTATCCAAAAACCCTTTTAGTAGAATAAATTATATATTTATTTATTTTTATCACAATTTTCATTTATATTCCAGTACAAAAAAGTTTATTTTGCAATAAATAACTGTAATATTTCAATTGTTAATATTGTCACTCATAATATTACTCATAGTCATTAAAAATTCAAGATTAAATTTATGTGTAACCATAAAACTTATAAAATTGTTACTTATCACTAGCTCAGAATTTCACATAAAACCATTTTAACTGCGATATTTCTGTTGTTAATATTTTTACTTATATTACTAATATTCATTAAGAATTTATAATTTAATTTATAAATGTAACAGTAAATTAGAGAGTTTGGGATACGTATATGGATCGAAGAAGTCTTGATACTTTATGGCCTTTTTCATGTCTGTGATAATCATTACTTATAACTAGCTCAGAATTTCATTAAAGAAAAATTTAACTGCAATATTTTAATTGTTAATATTTTCACTCAATATATTACTGATATTCATTAAGATTTCATAATTTTTATGTGTAACAATTTATTATTTTACCGAAAAGAACGTGTTCGTCGAAACGCGTACGATTAGACAGAACAGATAATAATCATTACTTATCACTAGCTCAGAATTTCACCTAGAAAAATCTTTAACTGTAATATTTTAATTGTTAACATTTTCACTCATTATATTACTGATAGTCATTAAGAATTCATCATTATATTTCTGTTATTCATTAAAAATTCATAATTGAATTTATGTATTACCTTGAGAGTAATATTGTGAAGAGAATCCTTGGTACTCCATTGTTTCTCTCACGTTTAATATAATCATTACTTATCACTAGCTCAGAATTTCACCTAAGAACTTTTTACTTTAATATTCTATTTTTTAATATTTTCACTCATTATATTACTGATATTCATTAGGAATTCATAATTTTCATGACTTTTTTCACGTCTGTTATAAAAAACATTAATTATCACTAGCTCAGAATTTCACCCTTGAAGTATTTAGACTGTAATATTTCATTTGTAAAATATCTACATTAAAAGTAGAACAAAAATTACATTTCCTTAAATAATAACTGTTACTTGCTAGCAGCTAATTGTTAATTTACGTCATTCAAAAGTCATTGTCAAGATTAAAAATTTTAATTCTTTCTTTGTGACTTATAATCATAAAGAAAGAATAAAAATTTAATAATTTAACGAATTTTACATACTTCATTGTTCTGGTACGTAAATGAGTTCCAATATTCATGATAAATTGTAATTAATTTTAAGAATAGTCATTACTAATTACTGTAATATTTTACTGCTCTGTTTCTTGATTATTCATTGTGTAATAAAATTTTATGAAGTTCTCCCTATTTATGTCTTTTATTTTAAGAAATAACTAATTCAATCGAATCTTTTAGATAAATGTAACAATTATTTATAAAGTTTATGAATTGTAAAAAATGTAATTAAATTTTTTTCTTTCTAAATACACAAAGCAGAAATTCAAAATTTCCCGCTGCAAATGGTTTCTTTAATGCTAAAAGAAAAGAGATTGGCAAGCCTGAATATACATTTCAGTGCGTAGTAAAAACTTGCATCATACAATTCTTGGGATTCCCTGATGTATCTATAAACTGAAACAGTTATACAAAATCCGCCTCCCTGAACAGAAAGAAGCTTGTTCTTTAGTCAGCTGCATAAAAATTAGAAGGTAAGTTTTATTTATGTTTAATATTAAAGTAAGATTACTACTTTCATTTTTTTTAAATAAAATTAAACTATTTATCATTTATTCCACTCTACTTGTGCAAAAAAAACATTCTGACTTTTTCTTTTAAAATACCAAATACAGTATTGAAAATTTATATAAATTTTGTGTAGTATAAATGAAACAAGTTTAACAAATACAAAGAAATTGAAAAATGAATGAAAATGAAAAGAAAAATTATATCACAAAGAAGTATGTGACTTATAATCATAGTAAAAGTATTTAATGACCTTCATCTTTTAGAGATCTAAAATTAGAATATAGAAACGTGTCATATGCATCTTTTTAAATAGAGAACGGAAATTTAAATACCCTATAATGTATGCTGCGTGATTTATATTATACACAAGAACTATATATAAAAGCGTTTTCATTTTAAGGGACAGAAAATTATTGAATCTGAATCTGGTACAGAATACAAATTAAAGTAAATTTTGGATAATTTTTTTTACTTTTAATTTTTATATAAATAATTTTATGTAAAAAAGATAATATATATATTTTTCCATGTAATGTCAATTAGTTTAGAGGACTTTACGTTTATTGTGACGAAAGACATGCATTCGACTACCCATCATAAGGCGGGAGGAATAATTATTTTTCAAGAAATTCAAATATATTATTTAAATCTATAAAATTAAATATTTTTTATTAACATACATTTAATAATAAATATTTATTACATCTGTATTTTTAAATTTGTTTCAAAAGATTCATAAATTAATGTCAAGAAGTTTAAATAATAAATTTCACTAACACCCGGAAGTTTAAAAATTAAAGTGTTATACACATTTAATGAAAGTAAAGAAAATATTTGAAAATTAATATTTTACTTATTTAAAAAAATTTTTTAGTGATTTATTGAAATATATAACATTTAGAAAAATTGTAACTAACCAAAGTTGTAATTTCAACCTTTTGTTTTTAGAAAAAAAATAATGTTCGTACAAGCAGGGAACATTTGTTCTCAAAACTTGACAGAATCATCATGTCAAGTAGGAGTTAACTTCTGCTATCTTTTATCACTGATTTTATCATTATATGAGAGTAAAAATTATCATAAAAAAAATGAAAATATTACTCAAAATGGTAATACGGATTATGATTTTATTATCATTGGAGGGGGAACGGCAGGATCTGTTTTGGCGAACAGACTTTCCGAAAATCACAATTGGAATGTAAGTATAAATAAATATTCTCTTAAATATTATTTTGTTTTGGTGGAAGCGTAAAAAGAATTTAATTTCCAACACTTTATACAATTAAAAGTTGCATTTAAATAAAAATTACAATTTTCTATCAATAAAAAACGATTAATTAAGGTAACATAACCTAGAATTGGTCAAACGTTTCTAATTAAAAGAAAAATTGTAGTTTTCATTTAAATGTAACGTTCAATTGTTTAAAACGTTAAAAATTAAATTTTTTGCTTATCAACTAAAATGCATTTAAATTGAAATAATATTTTATTACAAAATTTGAAAATATAGAGTAGCAGTAAATTTCATTTTGACTTTAAATCCATTTTAGTAAATTGATAAATTTGAATATTTTTCCTAGCTTTTTTTAACGTTTGGTTAAATAGAGAATTCCTAATTTATACCAAAACATTTACTGAAATAAATAAAATCTAAATTAAATTATTTAAATGTCCCAGATATTATTATTGGAAGCTGGTTCTGATGAACCTGAAATTACCGAAATCCCCGCCTTCTCTTCTGCATTATGGGGTAGTAACTTGGATTGGAATTTTATATCCCAACCGGAGGATAAGGCATGTGGAGCAAACGGAGGGCATTGCCTGTTGTCTCTGGGCAAGGTAGATTTTAATATTTCTTTCACAACATTTTTGTCAAAAAAAAAAAAAAAATGAATACTTGCGCAACGATTGAGTGCATATTATCTTCATATACAATTATTTTAATCAACAGGTCAAAACCTGCCGATTAAAATAATAATCATCTTAGTATGACTGCGAATTTTTTCAAAGAAGTATAATTTTACAGAATTTTGATTAATAATTTACAATAAATAAATATTTTTTTAAAATTAAATTCTATCAGGTGTTGGGTGGCTCTAGTGCAATTAACATGATGAAATATGTCAGAGGACATAAATCTGACTATGATTCATGGGCTGACTTGGGAAACGTCGGTTGGAACTATAAAGATGTCCTCCATTATTTCAAAAAATCAGAGAATAACACAGACAATAAGGTACATAAACAATTAAAATTTTTCAGCAGAAAACTATTTTATTAAAAACTCTTTTCTTTCAAAATCCCTCTAAATATTTTTCATCTTTTTGTTATTATTATTTCAGCTAAAAAATTCACAATTTCATAATTCCGGTGGTTATTTAACAGTTGAAAATAGCCTCTATATGGATGAAAACATTCAGTCAGTTTTTGAAGCCCTTTTGGAAATGAATTTTACAAATGTCGATGTAAATGGCAAAGATCAACTAGGAGCCACAATGTTGCAAACAACAACAAAAAGTGGAGTTCGCCAAAGCACAAATAGTGCCTTTTTAAAACCAATAAGAGCAAAACGAAATAATTTAAAAATAAAAACGAATGTTCAAGTAGTGAAACTTATAATTGACGAATATAAAAATATAACGGGTGTGTTATATAGAGAGGCTAACGGAAAATTAAACCGCGTTTTTTCGAAGAAAGAAACAATACTATCGGCTGGTGTATTTAATTCACCGAAAATTCTAATGCTCTCGGGAATAGGAGAAAAAGCAGAATTAGAAAAACATAATATTGATGTAAAATATGATTCACCGGGTGTTGGAAAAAATTTACAAGATCATGTTAGACTCAACGCTTTTTACTTCTTGCTGCCAAAAAATTTATCCACTGAAAAGTGTTTAGATAAAAAGAAAATAGATTTGAACAATTATTTTGAAAATCGTCAAGGACCATTAACATCGATAGGTTTAAATTCAGTATGCGCTTTTGGTCAAACTAAATACGAAAGAAGAACAACAATACCAGATGTGAAATTTGTCTTTTCAGGTACACATACCGAGCGTTTATTTAATCACACACATTGCAAATCGCCGCAATTATTAACTTACTACGACGCATTTAGTTTAAATATTGAACTACAAGCTCCAGATAGTAGAGGTTTTTTACATTTAAATAGAACAGACCCTGTGTGGGGTGCGCCTGAAATAAATTTAAATTATTTCAATAATTCTAAGGATCTAGATGTTCTAATGGAGGCTATTAAAATAGGTAGCGAAATTAATAAAACCAATATATTCGAAAAAAGTAAATTTCAATTAATTAAACGTCCGGGTTGTGAAGAATGGATTTTCAATACTTACGATTATTGGATTTGTTACATTAAAAAATATTCCGACGCTGGATATCATTTTGTGGGCACTTGTAAAATGGGTCCTAATAATGATTTAGAAGCTGTTGTCGATCCGAGATTGCGCGTTTATGGAGTAAATAGATTGCGAGTAGTTGACGCATCAATTATGCCCATGATTCCCAGGGGAAATACAAATGCCCCAACAATTATGATAGCCGAAAAGGCTGCCGATTTAATAAAAGAAGATTGGTTAAGTAAATGAATCACAATTCGGAACTTTTTGTAACGACAAATTACCAAAAAAAGTATTCCAATTGTATTCGTATTTTATCATCTAAAAAGAAAAATAACGTAACATTTTTGTAAGTTTTGTAGTATGCATTCTATGCTGGGACTTTTGATTCCCATTGTTATTATTTTTTAATTTTCCATAAAAAAGATAAATTTAAAATTAAAAAAAGTTTTTCAATAAAAATGTACCACGAAAATATTAGAATCATTTGTAAATTTTTGTAATTTTTTCTGCTCACCTTTTTAATAAGCAGATCTCCTACATTTTCCTGTATAATGATTATGACCTTGGAAAATAATATTTAAAAAATTTAATTAAGGTTGGAAAATCATGTCGCCAAAACGCTGGTAAAAGTGAACAAGGAAAAATTTTTTATATGCATATAATTCATTTTCTCATATTTACATTCTCGTTAGAGGAAAGATAACTTTTTCTAATATTTATTTAACATGTCTTTAGTTTCCTCTTGGGGATTTATTGATCGTCTTTTAGTACAAAGTGAACCAAGTAGGAATTGTTTCATTATATACAAATCTTTTCTCATCGCTTAATTAACAAAATTGAAAAAAATTTCTTTAAAAAATGTGTTGGATTCCGGAAAAATTGCCAGAACAATGTTACAATAGTACTGTAAGTTCAATTTGTCAACCATCGACTTTTTTGTTTTTAAAATTAATTTACGATATATTTGGTTCATCAACGTGCAAAACGAACCCAAGGAAGAATGTTAATAAGGAATATGATTTTATCATTGTTGGAGGTGGTTCTGCAGGATGTGTTCTCGCAAATCGTCTGAGTGAAATAAATACCTGGAATGTATGTAAATTTTTAAATTAACAATGTTAGTTTTTACAAGAAACTGAAATATATAATTTGTCATGAACGTGCAGCTAAAAAGGGAGAAACAAATTAACTAGTATTGCTTTACTAATTTTTTTATGGGGTACATATGGATTTAAAAATTGTGACTTAACAGGTTCTATTATTGGAAGCAGGTGTGGAAGAACCAATGGTAACTAAAGTGCCAGCTTTTGCAAATATACTTCAGCGTACAAACATTGATTGGGATTTTAAAGCCCAGCAAGAAAATACATCATGTTTATTAGACAAAGGTTGCACGTGGTCATATGGAAAGGTCAAATTTTTAAATATTCATAAACTATTTATTAATCCAGTAATTTTATACCTCATATCAATTGTAAATTTTTAGATTGTTTTTTATTTTTTTTTATCATTCAGGAATTATTTACGTTATTGATAAAACGGATCATTGTTAGATATCAACTTCTATCATGTAATAAACATATTCAATTCTTTCGATACAATTATTTCTAATAGATAATAAATAAATACAGGTGTTAGGAGGATCAAGTTCAATTAGTGGAATGTTGTATGTAAGAGGCAACCGAATCGACTATGACACTTGGGCTGATTTAGGGAACGATGGTTGGAGTTATAAAGATGTACTGCATTATTTTAAAAAATCAGAGAACAATAGAGACGAAGAGGTATTTTTACATTTCCTTTCAAGCCAAACTAATAATTCTATAAAACTCTTTTAAACCTAAACTAGAAATCCATCACAACTTATTCCAGATTGTATACAATAATCCTACTTATCATCGAAAAGGCGGATACCATTCAGTGGAAACGTTGTCATACCAAGATCAGCATACAAAAAATCTAATGAAAGCTAGCAAAGAAATGGGTTACAGGGTTTTAGATGTGAATGGAAAACAACAATTAGGTGCAATGGTTCTACAAGCTACATCGGATAAAGGAAAACGTCAAAGTTCAAATAACGCTTTTATTCGACCAGTTAGAACAAAACGCGCGAATTTAGATATAGTAACCGAGGCCTACGTTACGAAAATTCTGATAAATAAAAGATCAAAAAAAGCATACGGTGTGGAATACACATCAACTGTAAACAATTTAACAAATGTGGTGAAAGTACGTAAAGAAATTATTTTATCAGCCGGAGCTATTAAATCACCTCAGTTGTTGATGGTTTCTGGTATAGGTCCAACTGCAGAACTTAAAAAACACAACATTGAAGTAATCTTTAATTCATCAGTAGGAATGAATCTTCAAGATCACGTGACATTCACTGGTATTTATATTCTATTAGACAATCAAACTTTAACGAACATAACATTAGATCAGAAGAAAGAAGACTTACGCATTTATTTAAGGAATCAAAAGGGTCCATTGTCGTCAATAGGTCCTCAGATAATTTCAATTTTTGGTAAAACAATGTATGAAACAAAAGATGCACCAGACATTCAATTTCTTTTTATAGGCACTAACATTGACGTATTGGATCTTAGTCCAATAATGACTTACTATGACTCTATTCTTTTTTATCCGACATTATTGACGCCTAAAAGTAGAGGAATGATTAAACTTAATAAGACAGATCCTGTATGGGGTGCACCTATTATTTATCCTGGATATCTTACAAATAAGGAAGATACTGATCGATTGTTAGATAGCATAAGAATGTGTCTTCGCTTCTTTGGGACTAGAACCTTCAGGGACAATAATTACCGATTGTATGACACTCCACAATTCCCTTGTGATAAGTTAGAGTGGAATAGCGATGAATACTGGATTTGCTTGTTAAGAGCAAAAACAGTACCTGGTTCACATGCTGGTGGATCTTGTAAAATGGGACCTAAAAATGATCCTAAAGCTGTTGTTGACTCTAGACTACGAGTGTATGGGGTTAAACGATTGCGAGTTGTTGATGCATCCATAATGCCTATTATTCCTCGAGGAAATACACATGCTCCAACTGTCATGATTGCTGAAAAAGCTAGTGATTTGATAAAAGAAGACTGGTATTTTAGTAATTAAGAGATTATTTACATTTTTTGCTAAACTTGCATTTGTCAATTATGCATAACAATGTTAAGTAAATAAGTAGTATTTTTGAATGGTATTCGAGTTTATTTTTTAGATCCTCATTAACCAAATCTACTTTTTCTCCTAAACTCGAATCTATATTTTTATATATCTGATACCACTCAGAATAAATGGTTTATACAGATCAACAAAATTAATTTCTCTAAACTTTTAAATCTTATGAACAGTGGTGACAATACTCTTCTTACATTTACTTATTACATCATTGAGATTAAAAGACTTCTCAAAATTTTTAATTAAAGTGTAGATAACAAGATTATAATATAATTTCACCGCAGATAACAATATGTGCCTGGCACGTTAGCGGGCCGAAATTTTATTTATCAATATGTAACTTCCAAAGAAGTTGAAGCATTTTTGATTTCAATTAAAACTTTAATTTTTTATGAATTTGTGGCTTTACCGTTGACTTTTTGTAATTTGAGTAGCAATTTCGAAAACATTTGTAAATAAACAAAGCAACGGCGTGTGCAACAAAATGTTTTCCTTTTTTGAAATAAGACCGATAATTTGCAGCAAATTTGATAATGTCAGCTTAAGCTGTTGCCTTCTATTCAAATTAATTTTTGAGAACCGCACTTGAGATTTAAAAATTTTTCTTCTTCTATTTGCAGAAGAGTAACTGCATTTCAGGATTAGAAATTGAAAACAGAAGATTATTTGGCATTTATTCTGAGCCTCATTTGTTTTATTTTCAGAAAGTGGCGGTTTGTACGCTATGCAATCATAGCTATTCTGGTTCTTTTCATATCTCTCTACAGAATTTGTAGTATAACTGCTTTCTTGCTCGTCGATGTCAGCAGGACATGGCTGCTTCTTTCTTTCTTGTTTTACTCTCTTTACTTGGTCATATAGTCTTTTTTGTTTTCTGAGCAGTTATCTGACGCACCATAGAAAACGCTAATTTCTTGCAAAATAACTGGTTTTTCCGGGCAAAAAAATGCAAAAAAATTTTTCCTTCAGTTTTCCCTCAGAAATTCAGTTGAATACTCCAACGGGGACCTAAATTTCAAATTTGAAGTAATTTTGATAATTTTTGGCAAAGTTATTCACAAGAATTAAAAATAAAAAAGCGTGCCCAATGGGAACACTGATAATTAAAATGTAAAGGTTGACTTCTCTTGGATTTCTGTTTAAAGTCAGCACTCGTCTCTGCAGCAAATCCTAAGCATAATATCTCTCTCTTCTTTCATATCAATATGAATGCACATAATGCATAATGCACATAATGTGCATTCTCTACATTCGTTGGCTCTTTGCGTAGAATTATACATGATATTTTTACAATTTTCGCAATTTAGTCCGTTTACT